>BDUI01000442.1:158145-188586 GCA_002335545.1 Apodemus speciosus | reverse complement strand
GCCACCACCGCCCGGCTGACTTTGGAAATCTAAGAGCATATTATGTAAAGGTTCTAACCTAAATGTTTTATTTTTCTTTCTTTCTTTCTTGCCTTTTGGAGACAGAATTTGACTGTGTAGAGTTGGTTGACCTGGAGCTTTCTTTATAGACCAGGCTGGCCTCTAACCCACAGACATCTGCCAGCCTCTGCCTCCCGAGTGCTAGGATTAACAGTATACACTACCCTGTCTGGGCTAAACTTTCTTTTTACCCCTATGTCCTTTTTTGGGGAAGAGACAGAAACTCACTATGTTTCCCCCCCATTAATTTCCAAAACCCGCCTCCCGGGCCCAAGTGATTTCTTTACCTCATCTTTCCCAGTATAGGTACATAGACGTGCGCCCTCACACCTAACTATCAAACTCTTCTACGTCCTGTATAGACATGTGTGACATCTATGCTTGGGCAGGGGCACACACTGCAGTGCCCATGCAGAGTCAGAAGACAACCTCAGGGGGGAGCTCTTTGTGCTGCTCCCTCTCGTTTGAGACAGGGTCCATTTATCGTATGCCACTGCTTATGCCACCATCTGACCCTCAAGCATCAGGTCAGACTCCTGTCTCCACCTCCCATCTTGAAGTAAGAGCATTGAGATTGCGGAACCTTGCTGCCTGCCGAGTCCAGCCGCACATGCATGGGTTCTAAGGATTCGGACTCAGAAATCCACCTGCCTCTGCCTCCCAAGTGCTGGAATTAAAGATGTGCGCCACTACCGCCCGGCAATATTCATTTTTTTCTTTTCATTTCATGTATTTGTTTGCTTTACAACAGAAACTGAATATGTGGCCCATGCTGGCTTTGACCTCACAGAGATCCACCTGCCTCTGCTTCCCAAGTGCACCATCACCTCTCTCTCTCTCTCTCTCTCCCTCTCTCTCCCTTTCTCTCTCTCATCTCATGTTATATCTGTAACTTTTATAGTCTCCGCACCTAACCCACCCACGAGACTGGATTTCTTTCTTTTGTGCCTCTCTAAACACCAGGCGCACTCCTTATCTATTATAAATGACTGTCAGGTTATACTTATATATTTGCAGTCACTTGCACAAACAACTTTGACGAAAGTTTATCTTGCAATTTTCCATCCTTCTGCTACTGGGGACAAATTGAGCAACTCTCTACCATTGAACGACAATGCTGGCTCTATCTTCCTAATTTCTATGTCTCGGCTGTATAAAAGAAGACTTGAAGACAAGTAAGGTTCGTGGCGATGTATATTTAAAGGACCTCCCACTATGCRGCATGAGCCACACACGGACAATCCCAGTCCTCTGGAGGTGGAGGCCAGAACATCAGGAATCTAGATTCTCCTCAGCTACATAGCAGGTTCAAGGCCAGCCATGCCTAATAAATCCCTGTCTCAAGAGACCAAACTAGGACCAAATGTTGTGGTTCACAGTCTTTTTGTTTGTTTGTTTGTTTTGTTTTGTTTTTTTGAGACAGTGTTTCTCTGGAACTCACTCTGTAGACCAGGCTGGCCTCGAACTCAGAAATCCGCCTGCCTCTGCCTCACAAGTGCTGGGATTACAGGCGTGTGCCACCACCGCCCGGCCAAAGTCTTTAATGGCAGCACTCACGAAGCAGAGGCAGTGGCAAGCCAGGTCTACTTTAGCAGGTTATAGGCCAGCAGGGATACATAGAGTGACCCTGTCTCAGAACAAATAAAACCCACAGAAGCAAATGACCAGACCCCGGAGCTAGAGAGACAGCTCAGCGGTTAAGAGCACCGACTGCTCTTCCAGAGGTCCTGAGTTCAATTCCCAGACCCCGGGGCTGGAGAGATGGCTCAGGGGTTAAGAGTACTGACTGCTCTTCTGAAGGTCCTGAGTTCAAATCTCAGCACCCACATGGTGGCTCATGATCATCTGTAATGGGATCTGATGCCCTCTTTTTGCATGTCTGGAGAGAGAGAGACAGTGAATTCATACGCATAAAATAAATAAATAAATAAATATTTTTGAAAGTGTAGATTTAGTTTTTATTTTACGTGCACAAGTGTTATGTCTGCATCTGTGCGTGTGCATCATGGCTGCCGTAGGAGATCAGGAGAGGGTCTTGGTCTTCTGGAATTGGAGTTCTAGATGGTTGTGAGCCAATGTGGGTTTCCTAGGAACTTTATCTGTGTCCTGTCCAAGAACAAGTGCTCTCATTCACTAAGTCCATCTCTCATGCCCTTCAATTAAAAAAAAAAAATTGTCAGTGGTTATCCTGGAACTCACTCTGTAGACCAGGCTGGCCTCCAACTCAGAGATCCCCCTGCCTCTGCTTCCTGAGTGCTGGGATTAAAGGTGTGTGCCACACCTTCACATGGTTGGTTGTTTTCGGTTTTTTTTAGTAAAAGTTTTACATCCAAGTATGTTGGCGCAAGCCTCCAATCCCAGCACTCGAGACAAAAGCAGACAGAGCTTGGTGCTTCTGAGTTCACCAAGGTCTATATAGCATGAGTCATCTCTCCAGCCCAGGAAATATTGTTATGGTCTATTAGTATTCAAGGATTCCTTTGCTACCCAGGCATAGGTTATTCAGTATTGGTGTGTGTCTCCAAACTCCCGTGTGTTGAACCAGGGAATTATCTTCTTTCCTCTGTTTATTTAGATAAATATTCACCCAGGTATTTATTTTTACTTTATATAAATTTTTTTTCCACTGGGCAGTGGTGATGCACACCTTTAAGCACACCTTTAATCCAGCACTGGGGAGGCAGGTGTAGGCAATTTTCTGTGAGTTCTACACTAACCTGGTCTACAGAATGAGTTCTAGGGCAGCCAGGGCTACACAGTGAAACTCTGATTCCAAAAACAAAGAAAAATGTTTCAACCGGGCTGGAGAGATGGCTCAGTGGTTAAGAGCACCGNCAGGCAGCAGCAGGAGACTGTGGGCCACACTGGGCCTAGCTAGAGCATAGGAGACCTCAGAGTCCACCCCTGCAGTGCCACACTCCCTCCAACAAGGCCACACTTATTCGAACTAGGCCACACCTCCTAATAGTGCCACTCTCTCTGTGGGCTAAGCATTCAAACACATGACCTGTGCGGGACCACACCTATTCAAGCCACACCCTAGCCCCTGGCCCCGAGGCCTGTAGCCACGACATAACATCAAATGCATTTTGCCTGACTTCAGAAGTCCTCAAAGTCTATCACAGTATAGTTTAAATACAGCAATGTTTAAAAGTCCAAAGGTCAAAGTCTGAGACTCATGAAATCTCTTAACTCTAGTTCCCTATAATATCAAAATAAAAAACCYGATAACATGCTTCCAACATATAATGACACAGCATACACATTACTGTTCCAAAACATAGAGAAGAGAGCACAGTGAGGAAATGCTGGGCCAAGGCAAGTCCGAAAGCTTTKGGACAAACTCCAAATTCTGCATCTCCATGTCTCATGTCAGAACACTTTAGATCTCCAACTCCTCTCTGCTTTGTTGACTTTTGACTGTAACACACTTCTCTCTCATGGGCTGGTTCCACTCCCTGTTAGCAGCTCTCCTCAGCAGSTATCCCATGGCTCTAGCATCTCCAACATATTAGGGTCCCCCAAGACAATCCAGGCTTCACCCTCACAGCTTCACAAAATGGCCTCTCTGTGCCTCCATGCAAGGACGCCCCTGACACACACTGCCCTCAGCAAGTTTACTCAGCCTCGGAGGGAGATCCCATAACCCCTTTCTTCTATCCTTGGCTCTAAAGTCAAAACCATGTGATCAATTACATTTCCACTAGCTTTCTGTTGTCCTTCACAACCTAAGCTTGGCTGCCCTGGAACCTGATCTGTAGACCAGGCTGACCTTGAACGCAGAGATTCTCACCTTGAACACAGAGATTCTCCAGCCTCTTCCTTGGGAGTGCTGGGATTAAAGGCATGCGCCACCTCACCTGAACCTCAACTGCTCTTTAACTCCTTTTAGAACCCGGAAGCCCGGCAGGGTGGGGTCTTCCCCTSAGGCCACTGCTTCCTTTATTTCCATTTGCTATCTGGCTTTTCTCTAATCTGTTCATTTCCTTGACCTCAGTAGTTAACCCCATTCTTCCAGGAGCCCCTTTTCACTATAGATCTTTATAAGCATGGCCACTAATAACCACAGGACAGGACACAGTCCACACTAAGCAGTTTTAAAATCTCTACAAAAGCAATTAATCCAAAGCTCTTCAATTTAGTTTCAGGCATATTTTTTTTTTGAACCAGAGAAAAAGGCAGCAACATTCTTTACTAAAATAACACAAGGTGGTGGCGCACGCCTTTAATCCCAGCACTTGGGAGGCAGAAGCAGGTGGATTTCTGAGTTCGAGGCCAGCCTGGTCTACAGAGTGGGTTCCAGGACAGCCAGGNACACACACACACACACACACACACACACACACACACACACACACGAAAGCTCTCTAGGCAATATACTAAAATTCTTCTACTTAAAACATTGTACTGCTTTCTAAGTCCACTTCCTCCAAACAAAACAAGGCCAGGCCATCACAGCAATACCCCAGGCCCGGTACCAACTGCCTTAGGGTCTCCATTGCTGAGGAGAGACACCGTGACCAAGGACACTCTTCTAAGGACAGCGTCTAATTGGGGCTGGCTTACAGGTTCAGAGGTTCAGTCCATGATCTTCACGGTGGGAGCGTGGGAGCAGGGGGTATGCGCACAGGAGGGCAGGTGCTCTTGGAGGCCAGAGGAGTCCCCGCTGCCTGATATGGGGCTGGTAATTAACCCCAGGTCCTCTACAAGAGCAGTAAGAGCTCTTAGCCACTGAGACATCTCTCCAGGCCCCAGTTAGCATTTTCTTATGAGCTAATCATGTCTCAACCTTCCCCTGTGCTTGTTTAGCATTTGTACACATCTTGCAATGAAATGTCGCTTTCTCCCCTAAATTGTTTTTGTCAGGGCATTGTATCACACAGTAGCAAGAAAAGTAACTATGGCCTGTATTAAGCGAGGGGGTAAAGACGGCCAGTCTGATGGACATCAGTCGTTTGCACAGCCCAGTCACTCAGCCCCACAGCTCAAGCACCTTATCTCCCAACATAGCAGTGGCTTTTAAATAGAGATATTCCCCCTAGGAAATGTTTGGTGAAGTCACAGCTAGAAGAATGCTAATGCGTGGTGTGTACGGCCCAGAGATGCTCTAACAACCCTCTGGGTACGCCGCAGCGAGTTATCGTGTGAAAGCATCTAACAGTGCAGAGACAGAGAAACAAGGAAGCTAGTAAAGCCCAGGAATCAACCAGAGGGATGCACAGGAAGTCATGAAAGCCCAGAGTGGCTCATGAAACACTGAAATGGCCAACTAATGCTTCAACTGAGTTGGGAATGGGGTGGGGGAGGCAGGAGTACATAAATGGGAGGTATACGCCTGTACAGCTGTCAGCAACTACAGTTTGCTGTGAGGAAAACTCTGGGGCAGGCAGACTGGATCAAGATAAGGCTAAAGGAAAGTCAGACTAGCTAATAAACTGGGTAAGGAGTTCACCTTGTAATTAGGAGGTCAGCTAGAGCCTGGTGTGAAAGGTGCAGGAAGAGAAAACGAGGAATCAGAACGAGAGTGAGGGCCAGAGGTGATGGGTGACACTCCAAGGAAATGTCTCACAGACAGTCGGGCTGATCATGTATGAACTCAGACACTGTGGCAGCACACAAGACATGCAGAGGATCAAACCAGACACAGTTCCAGAACCCAGAAGGGAAAGTAGATGCAAAGTCCCGCCTCTAACCACGAAGCTATTTGCAATTGGTACCTGCTGGGAGAGGGAAGTCAGTTTTCTCCAACTGAGCATCCCGGAGTCTATCAAACACACTCCAGAGCAGGCTCCATGCCCAGCTTTTGGCCAACACATAACTGACACCATGGGTTTTTTTGTTTTGTTTTGTTTCTGTGTGTGTGTGTGTGTGTGTGTGTGTGTGTGTGTGTGTGTGTGTGTGTGCTGTTTTGTTTTGATCTTTTTTTTTCTGATAAAGAGGTGAATGGGCAGAGAGGTAGGATCTGAGAGATGGGGGTGGGGAAATGTGATCAAATATACTGTAAATAAAATTTTTTAGATGTATTTATTTATTTTATGTATGTGAGTACACTGTAGCTGTCTTCAGACACACCAGAAAAGGTCATTGGATCCCATTACAGAGCCACCATGTGGGTGCTGGGAATTGAACTTAGGACCTCTGGAAGAGCAGTCAGTGCTCTTAACYGCTGAGCCATCTCTCCAGCCCAAGAACATTTTTTAATTAACAAGATTATTCTTACAACATTTAATGGTTTGACAAAAAATAAAGAGCAATTTGGTAAGCCACTGAGCATAATCCAGACCAGATTAGACTCGGAACCAAAGGAAGCTAATCTTGGTGGCTGATTGGCTCTGGAATCAAATAAAGACACAGCTTTGGTTGGGTCTATGAGTGAATCCTTGGAGGACTGAGGGAAGTCCCTCCCCAAGATGAGCAGCCCAGGCACACAGTATTCTGGGGCTGCTTCCCCCTCCCACTTCCACACCCTGCTGCTGTCACCATTTTTGCTGACACAGGATTTAGCCTTCCAACATGAAGGCAAGCAGCTCCTCAGGAATCCTATCAATGTCAGATGGGAAAGTGGGGCATCTGGCCTCATGGACCGAACCAGGGTCTTAGGCTCCCCAGTGTGCAGACGGCTACTGATGGGCTACCCTGCCAACACAGTATAATCAAATTTAATACATCTCTTTTGTAACATATACTCATTTCATTGGCTCTGTTCCTCGAAAGAACCACAATACAAACACCAGAAATGAATATAGAACAATGGGTTGGTACAATATATGGGTGATGTGATATAAAGAAGTAAATAAGAACAAATTATTAAACCACCCTCAAAGGAGAGGTTTTAAAAACAACCTGTCACACATATACCATTTAGATCTCATAAAGATACCCTCATACACAGGCAAGAGTACTAKAAGATATATATCAAGCAGTACCTGTATTCTTGTGTCTTAGGGTTTCTATTGCTGTGACAAAACACTGATCAGAACATCTTGTAGAACATAGTTTATTTGGTTTACACTTCCAGATCATAGTCCATCATTGGAGGAAGTCAGGACACAAACTCAAGCAGGACCGGAACCTGGACTCAGAGGCTGATGCAGAGGCCATGAAGGGGTGCAGCTTCCTTACTGGCTTGCTCCTTGTGGGTTGCTCCGTCTGCTTATAGAACCCAGGACTACCAGCCGAGGGATGGCACCACCCACAACGGGCTGGGTCTTCCCCCATTGACCACTAATTGAGAAAATGTCCTACAGCTGGTTCTCATGGGGGCATTTTCTCAACTGAGGCTCCCTCCTCTCCAATAACTCTGTGTCATTAACACAAAACCAGCCAATACATCCTGGAATTGGAAGAGATGGCTAGGTGGTTAAGAGCTCTTGCGGCTCTTCCGGGACTATAGTTTAGCTCTAAGTACCCAAGGTAGGCAGCTTACACACACCTACAACTCCAGCTCAAGGTGATTTGATGAACTCTTCCAGCCTCTGTGGGAACCTACACACACCATAGACACACGTGCTAAAAATGCATATATCTGTACTCTTGTGCTTTGAATTGTTTTTTTTTTTTTTTTTCACAATGAAAAACTTGTTTTTTACGTCTTCTTATTCAACTTTTTTTTTTGAGACAAAGTTTCATGTGGGCCAAGTAGGCCTCTATGAAGATAAGAATGATCAACTTTTGATCCTTTTGCCTTCACCATCRTTCTCTCTCTCCTCTCTCCTGTTCCTGCCCCGTCATGAAGCCTGACATAGTTGTGCATACCTTTAACCCAGCACTTAGGAGGGAGAGGCAGTTGGATCTCTGTGAGCTGGAAGCCAGCCCGGTCTACAGAGCAAGTTACAGGACAGCCAGGACTACAGAGAAACCATGCCTCAAAATGTGTGTGTGTGCGCGCGCGCGCGTCTGTACATGTGCATATAGCCACACCTGGGGAAGCTAGAAGAAAGTTATCAAATCTCCTGGAGATGGAGTTACTAGCAGCTCATCTTCAGGAACAAACTTGGATTCTCTGGAAAGGCAGCAATCAGCTCGTAACCATTAAAAAATCTCTACACACACAGACACACACACACACACACACACACAAATTTAAAAACTACATCTCCCAAACATAATCTAGTATAGCAAAAGGAAAAGTGTGTAGTATCTTTAAAACAGTAACAAATAATTTATATGAAAGGTCGATTGACAGGATCCTRGAAATGTATCAAGATACCATCTCAAAAGCCACAGGGCCCGCCACACAGCTCAGCAGGTAAAGGAGCTTGCTAAGTCTGACAATTTTACCCCAAGAATCCACACAGTAGGAGAAATCCAAACCTCACAGGTTGTCCTCTGACCTTTACAGACAGTAAATGTAAGACATCTAAATCAGTTTTAAAATTACAATTTTTTTAAAAAAAATATTCAACTTATTAGAGGTAAAATTAGTAATTTTCAATACTATCTCTTTGGGGAACAGCAATTTATTAAATTTTATATCATTGTATTTATTTCATGTATACAACAGAGGGACCACACACATGCTATGGCATGCAGATGGAAATCAGAGGACATCTTGTGGGAGATGGTTTTTCCACTTTCCATCATGTGGTCCCAGGAATAGCATCAGGTTGTCAGGCTCAGCAGCAAGTACCTTTACCYGGCAAACTGCTTGTCAGCCCATCATGAGTCTTAATCAGTTATAGGTTTATTCAGTGACAAGTGGAAAACAAGTTTCTCAGGAGAGTGGGTTAGCAAACCCTTCGACAAGGACTAGGGGTGCAGCCCAGTTGGTAGAGCATTTGCCCAGCATACAGAGCCCTGGTTTTAAACTGGCATACCAGGTAAAAATGCACAACCCAAATCCTGGCACTTGGGAGGTAGAGGCAAGAGACCAGAAATTCAAGGTCTCACTCAGTTATCCAAGAGAGCYTGAGGACAGCCTGGGTATGAGATCCAGTTTCCAGGGAGGAAAAACAAAAAATAAACAAAACAAACATCCCAAGGGTCTGGAGATGTGACTATGGGACACATATGTAAAGCTTGCTAGCTAGCATTACAAGACACTGGGCCAGTATCACCAAAACAAAAAACATTCTTACACATACACTTTGATTAAACATCTTTATTTTCAAATGTCACTTACTTAGTGTGTGAGTGTCCTATGCTACCTATGTAGAGAACTAACAACAGATTCTGGAAGCTGGGTCTTGACTTTTGCCTCAAGGGACCAGATCAAACTCAGGTCACCACACTTGGCAGAAAGCCTGTCAACCACTAAACTATCTTCGTCATTTTTAAGCTCTGAAGCTTTTTTCTTTTACAGAATTGCAAAATTGAGAATAACCAAATCTGATTCCAAATATTTGTCTGTTTTAAAGTGTGCTCCAATAGTTTTCTGGTGAATTATTTATTCAACCGTTTCTTTAGGTTCTCAAGGTGCTCCATACCAACATCCTCTAATCCCAGTACCATGGCTTTACATAAAGAAGGGTTATATGAAATAGTCATTAGGCAACACAAATCTATCAAATCTCGCTGACATTTTTGTAACCCTTCCAGGAATTTTTTATATTTAAGAGGGTCCTTTTTTAATTTTTTCATTTCTGGTACTGAATATCCTATCATACTGGTAAGTATTTCATCTATAAAATCTACATCTAGATATGCAGTACCATCAGAAACCTTTGCAGTTACACCCCAAATGCCACCAGAACTTGAGAGATTTCCAGTTAAAGTGACAATAAATGCTTTGACTTTCACAGTGGTAACTTCCCTTGGCTTTTTGGCCATTAGAACAGACAGATAGATAAAGGGTGGAGAGTTTAAGTCCATGCCAATAGACAGGTAAGTATTATTCCCAAATGATTTTGAAGAACAAGCCTGGAAAGGGTGGCCATTTTCTTCAGAAAGTTGTGAATTCTTTTCTGATAGGTCCAGCATTCTGTTTAACATTTTATTAGTTAAACAATGTACATCTGAACTGGTTTGTTGTGCTGCATCATCTCCTTCTGAAATCTTAGTATCATTTGTAAAATCACGAGTTAAGAGTCTCTTATGACGGTCTCTAGGAGATGGACAGTCAAAAAATTTGTCTTCATGAATCATTTGCTCAGATAAAGTTTTTTCATCGAAACTGCTGTTTCCTTGTTTATGAATCAGTTTATGGTTCAAACTACTTGGTYTATGTGAAAAGRTCTCCATACATCTACCCGTGTTTTCCTTCAAAGTTAGTGGCTGTGATGCTTTTGTTTCTATCTGTTCTTTCTGGACAGTTTCTTCTAAAAGCAAGGCCTCTTCCAGTGAAAAGTCATCAAATTCCCCGTCAGTGAAATGCACAGGCTGGCTGGGTGCTTTCTCCTTTGGCCTTGAAGAAATATTACATACTGGCTCAAAACTAGACTGATTTGTCGGAGTAGTATCTGAGGAGCTGCCTGTGCTGAAACAGCCTCTTCCCACAGTCACATCATTATCTGCTGCAGGCTCTTCACTTTCATCAAGACTTGCCAAGAGTTCTTCATCCGAAGGCCCCAAACCAGCATCTAACCCCACTGAACCTCGGGGCACACTGTGACTGGAATTATTTGGAATGACTGGAACTGTAGGATCAAGTTCACCAATTAATCTTGCAAGTACTTTTTCCTGGGCATATTCTTCTGAAAGACCATCCACCTCACCCCCTAACACCTTCACATTTTCTGGTTTCAGTAAGAGAACACCAAGACGGAACAAAATGTGTCCATGAACTAAAATTTTTGTACCTGGAGGAAGACCACTATGGAGAGCTGGAATAGACTGATACTCCATTCCCTGAATTTGTGTGACACCATCAGTGAGCTGCAGCATTAGCATCCGTGAAGGCCTTACTTCCCATGGTTTTGGAGTACTCTGTGTTTCTGCTGAAACTAGATCGTTGGTTGTATTCTTTCCTCTCAGCTTCTGTATCTGGGAATACGCAGGTTGACTTACATCAACCAAAGAATTGATCTGTAGAGCATAAAATCCATTCAGCTCTCCCTTTGGAACCTCTAAAATGTCATCAGGTAAGAGAGGATGTTCCAAGTCTCTCAGGTCAGTAAGAAGCCATTGCTCTAACACTTGTTTATTTATTTGTGCCTGACTCAAATTAGCATTATTGTTTTCTTCTTGGATCCAGTTAACACAGGCTTCCAGCCACAGCAGAGGCACTTTAATATGCCATGTTGCCAAAAGCCAGGTTTCAACTCTTACTACAGCACTGGCTACACTCATCTCTTTTAAATAAGAGCATCCACATCCACCTGAAAACAAAAAGAAAAGAGACTCAATATATTAAGTTATACTCACTTTTAAATAAGAGTATATGTGTCTTCTTGAAAGCAACAACAAAAAGAGTTGATCTTTAAAAGCTACACTCATGCCAGTCAGTGGTGGCGCACGCCTTTGAGGCACCACTTGGGAGGCAGAGGCAGGCGGATCTCTGAGTTCGAGGCTAGCCTGGTCTACAGAGTGAGTTCCAGGATAGCCAGGGCTACACAGAGAAACCCTGTCTGGAAAAAACAACAATAAAAAAGCTACACTCATTTCTTTTAAATAAGTGTATATGTCCACCTGAAAACAAAACAAAACAGTGATTTGATATACTTAAATACAGCACCTGTAACTCTCAAATATACAACAGGCCAAGTTGCTACATCCTTTACACTTTTCTTTTTTTCACATTAAAACCCTAGACTTTCTACCTAGCTGATACTTAAGCCTTAGACTCAGACAGTATAGTGAGAAAGACACCGTCTAAGAGCTAGCTCTGTCACGGTGCAAGCTTCATGACCTAATGTCAATTCTTTAACTTCTCTAACTCAGTATTTTGATCAGCACCATCATCTGCCTTACAGGGCTGCAGAAAGATTGATATGTATAATAAAATGTAAATGTCAGACCTCTRAAAGACACTGGACTATTATTATATCTTATTGTTTTAATAAAATAATAATCAGATTCTATTAATTTAAATTTTACTTAATGTCCACTAGTTTCTTTTGCCATCTATAATTAACTTTATATTTTAGCTCTATTAAAACTTATATGACTATAGTTGGCTACCTCACTCTGGGCTGAGAGAAGTCTTACTTGTTTACCTAAATATTCTCAACTGTGCTGTCAGCTATACTTAAATCTGATTTTCTCAGTATAACAAAGCAATAGCAAAATACTAAAGACAAATCAATTTAAATATGTATTTATATATATAAAGGTTTAACACGTCCATAAGAAAACTTACCACTTAGCGGGACAACCTGCGATCTAATGACAGGATTTCAAGCTGGATGGCCAGTAGAGTACTCAGAGCCTCTTCTGCAGAGAAATGACCCTGAAACGTAAGATAAGGGGCAGTGAAGATTCTAGAATGACAGTCACTTGCTTATTCTCACGAGTACAAGAGTAAGATGGTGTGGTTCTGGGGACAATAAAGGTAAAATAAAAACAATATAGGCTAAAAGTGGAAGTTTAGCAGGGTGGTGCTGGCATGCACCTAGCACTGGGGAGGCAGAGGCAGCCTGATTCAGGCTGTACAGTTAAGCTACAAGATAACTAAGGTAATTAACAGTGTGCGACCGAGCAGTTCAGAGGAAACTCTGGTGCCAGAGTTTCTTTTCTTTTCTTTTCTTTCTTTCTTTTTTTTTTTTGAAGCAGGATATATACCATCGTACAACTCGCAGGAATTGGTTCTCTTTCCACCAGGTGGGTTCTAAACTATGGTGTCAGGCTTGGGGGCAAGTGCCCCCCTTAGCTGCCCAGCCAGCTTGAGGGAGGCAAGCATAGGAGACAGTGTAGCCTGGGACCCCGCTTGCTCTTGGTTAGGCATACCCTCTCCCTTGTAAAACTGTATTACCACAGTCAAAGCAGATAGCAAAGGCTTAGCTAGGACATACAATTTCCTATTTGTTGATAAACAGTCCCCTCAGTACAAGAAAAACAACTTGGAAAAAGAGGTCTTTTAAATTGAACATTAAATTTATAACCTGTAACAGACATCTTTTACTTTCCAGAACCAATATTCAAAGATCAGAAATAAAGACAAAAGCAAGGTRTATCTGTAGCCTTGGGCTCAATCTYTAGGATTTAGGAGGAAAGGGGAGAGGGAAAGAGAAGAGGTACGAGAGAAAAGACATTGGAATATTTATCTGACAAAGCTTATTGATATTTTTATATTTGAGAGGGTTTGAATGTTATCAAGCGTGAATGAGAAGGCTGTGTAATCTTCAAAGATTCTTATAATTGTGTCTGTATGTGGGAGGTACATGTGTGGGCACACGTGTGGGAGGCGGAGGTATGCACATGATGCAGCTGCTCAAGAAGGAGGGCCTCAGGGCCCCTGGGGTTGGGAGCTGACATTGCTGAGTTACTCCAACCTTCTGGAAGAGCAGGGTCTGCTCTCAGTCCGGGACGTCCCTCCAGACCCTGAAGGCTTGTTTTGCTCTGTTGAGACAGAGCCTCTGTGCTATGCAGCTTTGGAACTCTCTATGTACCCGAGACTGGTTTCCACTGAGATACTGAGAACTTTATGCCTGCCTCCCAAGTTCTGGGATTAAAGGAATATACCATCACACCCAGCTCCAAAGTTTTTTTCGGGACTATTTAATGACATAAAAACATATTTGTGCCGGGCGTGGTGGCGCACGCCTTTAATCCCAGCACTTGGGAGGCAGAGGCAGGCGGATTTCTGAGTTCGAGGCCAGCCTGGTCTACAGAGTGAGTTCCAGGACAGCCAGGRCTACACAGAGAAACCCTGTCTCGAAAAACCAAAAAAAAAAAAAAAAAAAAAAAAAAAAAAAAAAAAAAAAAAAATTGTATTTTCTTAGCATAATAGTGATATGTACAATTACAAAACTTGATCCTTACTACTTTTATGGTAAGAAGAAATACTTTTTTAAAAAGAATTATTTATTTTATGTATATGAGTACACTGTTATTGTTTTTAGACACACCAGAAGAGGGCATCAGATCCCATTACAGATGGTTGTGAGCCACCATGTGGTTGCTGGGAATTGAACTCAGGACCTCTGGAAGAGCAGTCAGTGCTCTTAACCGCTGAGCCATCTCTCCAGGTAGAAAAAAAATACTTTTATTAACCTTTGCACCTGACAGATTTGGCTAATAATACATATGTACATTCTAAAAATTACTAAGAGTAAAACAGGACAAAGTAGAAACATTCTATTACTCACCACCAAGGTTTAGGCATATTTGACTCAATGATTAATTTTCAATCACATTCAAATGTTTTTAATAGAATACCATCCCTAGATATTGTATGTGGCATCCAATCAATAGATGAGACCTTAAATCAGTAACAAATATTTATATCCATTTTATGTTTCTATTATTTTCTGGCCAGGAAGACAGTGTAGCAAGTAAAGGTACCTGCCACTAAATACAATGACTGAGTCCACGCCTACGTGCAACAGGGTAGGAGAGGACCAACTCCACACGGTCATCCTGTGACTCCCACTTGCTTGTGCAGCATGTGTGGACCGTACACGACACACAAAGTGTAAAAAGAAGCCCTTATTTTCAACACCATTTTAACCTGTTCAAGACACCAAGGTAATTTCACAATTCTTGGAAGGTAATCCAAAAAGAAAGCCAGGGATAAACATGCATCCTATACTGTTGAAATAAGATAGAACCAAAAGCCGGGCTAGCGGCACATGCCTGCAGTCCCCACACTTGGAAGGCAGAGGCAAGCGGATCTCAGAGTCTGAGGACAGCCAGAGTCTACAGACAGAGTTCCAGCCAGAGCTACACAGAGAAACCCTGTCGAGGAAAATAGATAAGTAAATAAATAAAAATAATGAGAAAATTCCATTTTGGAGTCTGTAACCTAGCTCTGTTCTGTCACCTTGGATATGGTTTTTATCCTCGATATTTTTAAAACTTTTTTTATTATATATCCATGTGCAGAGGTTACAGGTCAATTTGAGAGTCCGTTCTTCTCTTCCCCCATCCTGGAGATGAAATTTACATCATCAGGCTTGGCCTTGGCAGCAAACATCTTTACCCACAGATTCATCTTACCTGTCTGCCCTCTTACCTTAGTTTTTGTGTTTGTTTTGTTTCTTGAGACAGTTTGACTATGTAGCTCTGGCTGACCTGGAACTCAAAGATTCACGTCTCTGCCTTCCGGCTGCTACAATTAAAGGCATGAGCCACCAGTTTATTCTACTTTTCAAAAAACTCCCTCATACATAGTACAAAACCACCACAACTTATTCAAAGTACTATAATAAACAAAAGTGGYAAACAGGATAGAGCGCGGGGTATGGGGCCTATAGTATTTTAAATATTATCCCAGCCAGCTACTGAACTGTTGAAATTATATTAAATCCCACAGCTAAGTAATACTGGATCCAAATTAACACTAARTCATTACACTACGCCAGCTAACCACTAACTCCCGGTGTTACCCAGGAGCCACTAAATGAGGCAAACTGGCACAGGCTTTGTGGTGACCCCAAATCTGGYGCCTCCACATTCTAAGTGCTACACCACTGAGCTACATGGCCAGTCTGAGGGTCTAATAATGAATTGAGAACTTTTAACTCTAATAGAAAATGAAGGATGGACAAAAGACAGACTTTGATTACTCAAAGAGAAAACCTAAAAATTGAGAGAGAAGGAAACAAACGGGTGTAGCTGGGGGTAAGAACAATCCCACCATGGAATCTAGAGGAAGCAACTTCTAGAGTCAAGACGATTTCTGTACAGCTTCCCACTTCTCAGTAACTTACAAGGAAAAACAAAATTGTTGGGGGGCGGTGGCGGCAATGCACGCCGCAATCTCAGCCCTCGGGAGGCAGAGACAGGGGAATCTCTATGGGTTCCAGGCCAGCCAGGGCTACACAGAGAAACCTGGCCTCCTAAGAGGGCCGTTGTAAGAGAAATACTAACTTTAGCTGGCCATGTGTGCTTGCCTTTCATCTCAGCCTTGGAGGGTAGAGACCCTCAGTATCAAAAACCTTGATATTAAAAATCTTGAGCCAGGGGTGGTGGCAACACCTTTAATGCCAGGAGAGGCGGAGGCGGAGGGCTACACAAGCCCACCACCGCCAGGGCGGACGCTGTGCCTCACCAACTCCTCCGTCCCGYTTCTGTCAGCCTAGCGAAGGGTGGCTCAAGCGCTCTCTAACGAGCTGTTTAAAGGGGCGCGGGCGTGCGTAYTTGGGATTCTCCAAGGAAGGGCTAGGACGGGGTGCACCGGCAGAGGCCTCGCTAACCAGAGATCACTCCCACAGACGGGCATCCGCGAGGGTAAGGAGGGAGGGCAGCACCGAAGTGAGCCGGCCGGCCGGCCATGGCGGGGCCCTGCGCCTGCGAGCTTTCTCGGGAGGGTCCCAGGGAGCGCTGCTGCGGGGACGCGCGGGCGCCTACGCGCCGTTCCGCGGTCTGCACCGCGCGGGCCCGACGGGGAAGTGAGCGCAGGCTCTCTCGGAGCAGGAGCAGGCGCCGCCGCCAGACCTCCCCCGCCCTCCCCGCCCGGAGAGCCGTTAGCACAGCGGGTTTCCCGGGCGCCGCGGAGGGGCGCAGAGCCCGCAGCGCGGGGAGGGAGCGAGCGAGACGCGACGGAACCCGGGCCGAGCACCGACCTGGCCTTCCCGTCTCGCCTCGCCCAGCAGCGTGATCCCAGGGCCGCGCGCCGCCCGGTGCGCCTTCCCTTCCCCGCTCCCCGGGTTTGCTTTTCCCTACTCTCACTCCTTCCCGCCCAATCTGCCGCGCACGGGCGTCCCTCCTCCAATCCCGCGAATCTCCCTCGGGGCTCGAAAATCCCCCCCGCGGCCGCCCCCTCCCGGCACACGTGAGCMGCCCGCCGAAGTCTCGCGAGAGGATTGTCACTAGTCCCCTCCCCCTCACTACAGAGTGCGCGAACGAGAAAGGAGGAGGGCGCTACAGGCGACAGCGCTGCAGACGCCATTATCCTCTGCTTCTCCGCTGCACGGACGTCGCCGTCGTGCTCGTCTCCCACTCGATTGCGGCCTGTAGGTATCGGGGTGACTAGGGCTTCCGGGTGGCGAGTCCGGGAAGCGTGTTGGCGCCCCGGGATGGAGGCTTGGGCTATCCCCATGCCCGGGTTTTCTCAGGCCCACGGCCTTCCAGCCCAAAGGGAGTCGCCGGCGGAAGGCGGGGTTCTCGGCGCCGTAATTGACGCGGCCTTGGGCCAATAGCTTCGCCCTCGCACCACCGCCGAAGCCTGGGCAGCCAATGGGGCGCGACGCTGAGGGAGGGGGTTTGTCCTCGTTCTCTGTCTAGCAGTGACCGACCGTCGGAGGCGGCGCGGCCGGGAGGCAACGGCGGACTCGCGCGGTGAGCAGGTCCGGGCGAGCCGCGCTTGTGGGAGCGGGGCCGGCCCCCCCTACTCGGCTGTCCGGGGCCGCTCGGGCCGGCCGTGGTCCGCCGGGGAACGTTGCCCGGGTTCCCCTCCCCCACCGCCGCCATTTCCCCTAGCGTGCCTCTGCAGTTGGCATGCTGGTGTTAGATGGTTTCGGGGACCCGTGAGAAAAGGCCCGTGGGCTTGGGACGCGGGCGCCCCGTATCGAGGGAGCGCCGGGCCGGCCGGTGGGCTCGCGGGTGTCGTGTGCCGCGGCGCCCTCTTTGTCACTCCACGGAGGGGGGTGGGGGCTGCGCGGCGAGGCCGATAGGGCGGCCGCGGCTCGCGCGGCTGCTTTGTCTCGGGCGGTGGGGGAGGTGCGGGGGACGGGCGCTCGCGAGCCCGCGTGCTGGGTGGGGGAGGGGGTCTCGCGCGACTCCGCCTAGTCGCACGTAGTCGCCATTACGCGGGCCGCCATTTCCTGTCGGATCCGGGTGAGGAGAGGCTCGGCGCCGCTTGGCCACTGTAGCTGGGCGCTTGCGGGCCGGGCCGTGGGCGGGAGGACAGCGCGAGCTGTCGCTCGGCGGACCTGTTAGTTGTAGTGGGTTTCGGCGACGGCGGCTGCGGGACGAGGGCTGGGCTCTTTTTGCGTAGAGCCTGCTTATTTGCCTGAACCCATTTGCCCTCGCGGCCGGAGGTTTAGCGGAGTGGCCGGTCTCGGCGTTTCTAGTCGTCCTCAGGGTGCAGCCTGCGTTTTGGAATAGGCGAAGGCAAAAGTGCGATGCCTGGACTTTAAGATCCTGTGCTAGTCCTTGGTTTTGGGACCACAAGTTGACTGGACCAGTTGTGACGCTTTGGTTGCAGTCCTGGGAAGATGAATTAGAGGCGAAATCGTTGGGAGACGGCCTTTTAACATCGCTTTTACGATGTTGGTGGTTAGCTTTGCTGGATGATGGGGGTAGTTTCAATCTGGTCCCTTAATCGGGACCACAGAATTTTAGGTTTCTCCGTCTGAAAGTTTAATGTAGCTTGAATTGGTCGCTAGGTTTGTAAAGTTGGCAGATTGATTGGTGTTGTCAGTCGTGCCGGGGGAGGGGGGGACGGAACAATTACTACTAGGCCTACTATAACACTAGTTTTGTGATAGACCGTGGTCTTTTCAAGAATTAGTCTTGTGAACAAAATTATAGGTCTGCTGGCTTTGCATGTGATGAAATGAAGCAAGTTGCTGAGGACTGAATTACTGATTTTTTTCCTTGAGGTAAAAAAGGCTCTGGTGTTGGAGGTGGTTAGGCTGTTGTGTTTCATTGAGACAATCTTAATAGTCTAAAAGAAATCCAACACACCTGTCTATCCTCAATTTTTATAGTCTTTTTTAACAGTTCATTTTTAAGGATATTTTAGTTTCCTCAAATCAGACCTTCGACCCTATATTTGTATTTGATAATGACAAGAAAAGCAAAACTGGTTTATGTTATTTCACAGAACACTTGTGTGTGTGTGCTAGAAGTGAAATCCTTTTTTTAAAGATTTTAAAAAAGCAAGAGTGTTTGCTTTCTGATAAGCCAGATGTACTAGCTAGCTTCTTTRTTTTTCAACAGATTGGTGGATCCATTTAATTCAAGAAAATGGAGACCGAACAGCCAGAAGAAACCTTCCCCAACACCGAAACCAATGGTGAATTTGGTAAGAGGATATTTTAATTATAACTAATTATATATTTCCTATTCCGTTACTTTCATTACACGTGTTTTTTATATGTTGTTTACCTCTTATATAGTTTTATTTTTTGTAGTCTTGAGTTTGTTACTTGGTTTTTTGAAAAGAAGTAATCTTGTACAGGTAAAAAAAACAGTACAGTTTTCCCACCATATTAATCCTTTAAAATATTTATTAAAATAAGATCTTTGATGTTAGGAAGACAAAGACGGGGATTTAAAATAAGGTTTCAATTACCCTTTCTTGGAGGATATTTCTGATTTAAAATTTAAACTTTAAATTCTAGGTAAACGCCCTGCAGAAGATATGGAAGAGGAACAAGCCTTCAAAAGATCTAGAAATACTGATGAGATGGTTGAATTGCGCATTTTGCTTCAGAGCAAGGTATAAGCTCTTTAAATTTTGGAGATTGGTTAGTAGTCAAATAAAAACTGGTGGTTTTTCACTTTGAGCTCTGCTTTGACTCTGGAAAGCTTTCAGAACTTTATTACACATTGAAAGTTTTCTAAACGGTTCATTTGTTTTGAAAACTCATAGATGAGGCTGGCTTTGAACTCTTGGTTCTCTCTTTTGAGTACTGGGATTACTGGTATGCACTATTAACATTTAGTTGATGTGGTTTTTAATGATAAGCAGACTTCAGAACTGCAGGTAGTACTGATATTTTGATGGTGAATTACCAGGGTCCACGCAGATCACCTAGAAAAATGAGTGGGGTGACTGTAGATACATCGGTTTTAGCTGTTGGTTGCATTTTATTTCCCTGGAAAACCAGTTTACTTAAGTTTCCCCAACCACTTTGCTTGAGTCATAATATAAAAGGAGTTGCTGTTTAGATTCTATTTGTTTTTTACAAGAGGGCACTTGTAACCTACGCTTTCTAGGAATTTTATATTCCTGCCTGGTGTTCTAAATATTCCAAAGACCATAAAACTATTCATCTTGATTTTTCTTTCTCAAGATTTTTCAGTGCTGTACAAACATTAAACTTGAAAATATAGCTTAAAAAATAGTAATTTTCTGAATACAAATTATGTTTTGTTTTGTTTTGTTTTTGTCTATTCCAGAATGCTGGGGCAGTGATTGGAAAAGGAGGCAAGAATATTAAGGCTCTCCGTACGGACGTAAGTATTAAACTACTGAACAAGCACAATCTTTGTATGTTTCTAGAATTTTAAAGGTTCACATCTTAGAAATCACTAACTACAAACCATTTGTAATAATTAATGGTTATATAGATGATTTCTTTTTTTTTTTTTNGGGTGACTGTAGATACATCGGTTTTAGCTGTTGGTTGCATTTTATTTCCCTGGAAAACCAGTTTACTTAAGTTTCCCCAACCACTTTGCTTGAGTCATAATATAAAAGGAGTTGCTGTTTAGATTCTATTTGTTTTTTACAAGAGGGCACTTGTAACCTACGCTTTCTAGGAATTTTATATTCCTGCCTGGTGTTCTAAATATTCCAAAGACCATAAAACTATTCATCTTGATTTTTCTTTCTCAAGATTTTTCAGTGCTGTACAAACATTAAACTTGAAAATATAGCTTAAAAAATAGTAATTTTCTGAATACAAATTATGTTTTGTTTTGTTTTGTTTTTGTCTATTCCAGAATGCTGGGGCAGTGATTGGAAAAGGAGGCAAGAATATTAAGGCTCTCCGTACGGACGTAAGTATTAAACTACTGAACAAGCACAATCTTTGTATGTTTCTAGAATTTTAAAGGTTCACATCTTAGAAATCACTAACTACAAACCATTTGTAATAATTAATGGTTATATAGATGATTTCTTTTTTTTTTTTTTAACCCTGATTAAGGTGGAACATACATAATTAAATCTTTTCATATTTTAATAAGACCCTTCAAATTAATTCACTTCAAACATCTTAATTAGGAATAGAGACAACGTGTTAAAAACCCTTAATTGTACCATTCCTCTTGTGTGTATGTGTAAGAGGGATTCAGGCATTTCTGAAAGCCGTTGAATATGGCTGATAAAAACTTTTATTTTCCTTTTTTAAAAAACATCATCTGTTCCGCAGTTTGCAACATGGAGATAATGCTGACTGACTTTTAAATATGGGTAATGAATAGATTAATCTTGGCAATCAGAACCGTTTGCCTAGAATTTGAGTCTTCATAATTTATAGTGGGTTGACTCTTGTGATTAGACACATTAAATGTTGGCAGCACCAGAAGTGTGTGTGTATTTCTAGAACTTTACTACACCAAATTTGTTTTTTTTTTCTCCCCTCATACTATACACATTTCTTAATGTTTATCTTGGTAAAAATGAGGCAAATAACATGTTGAGTCCTAACAGTATTTCATTTCTCTTGGTAACAGATCTGTGTTTCTCTTGATTGCTATAAACTTTAGATTTTGTTGTAATTTTTACAAATCTTCTTATAAGATACAGGAATGTGTTTTACACCTCATGAAACAAAATAAGTCTTGACTAGTTGGGGGTTTGGTGTGGGGAATTTTTGTTTTGTCTTTGAACCTCTTTCCTCTTAATCCAGACGTTCTGTATAATTATCTGGGTTATTTCCCCATTTTCCTCAAGAATTTCAGTAAACTTTTGAGTCACGACAGGTTTTGTGTCTACCCTCACGAGCCAGCCTGCTACTAAAACATTAAAAAAAAAAAAAAAAACTAGAACCATCATTTAAGGTCCTTAAATGTTAAGCCACGGTCAGGTATAGAGAAGTCCATTATTGTGTTAGTCTTCAGAACAACTTAAGCTTGTTTCATTGAGAGTATGAGTATAGTTTGTATTAAATTAAAATTTATTGCTTTTCCCCCTTTTCCCTCTCCTTGTTTTTTTGGCCATATATCTCCGTTGCCCATGTACTGGATCGACTTACCCCTGCGTTGCCCACCATGACGTTGGCCCATCCGCCCCTGAACGCCCATGTGAAAACCCTGGTTGGCTATGCCCAAAAATGTGCTCGTTGCCAAACGGGTACAATACTTGACAACTTCTGATTGAATGCCCATGCCCAATGCCAACATCCACGAACGCCAATGACCAATGCAGTACAATGCCAGTGTTTCAGTCCCAGACAGCAGTGGCCCCGAGCGGTATGTCCCAACAGTTTATGCCTCACTGCCTGATTAGAAAGAGAGAAATGTATTTTATTACCTGCCTTTTATATAATTAAATAGTACCCCTTTAGACGGTGTATTGTTTTTCAAGTTTCTGTCTTATTTTCCCCATTAAGTCCTTTTGTCACTGAACTTTTACCGTGAGTTGCCCACCCAAACGATCCACTAATTTTATTTCAATGGAAGGAGCACAGCTTCAAGTGTTGCATATTTGCTGCATTGTAAATCAAACTGTTACCCAAATAGTCTCTCGCTCTGTCTTTGTGGCCCACCTTGCTTCCCAACATTGTCTGTTCATAATTTTTTCTGATGAAACGCTAACTGGTTCACTTTCCTTCACTTCTCATTTGTACTGTCTTTGTTTTGTCTTGCATTTGTATTTGTTTTCTTGCAGAGCCCATTAAGTAGTCTAATTTCTAACTGGTATCCATAACCTTACTCCAGATACAATGTTCACCACTTGCATATTCCCCCAATTTACCAAAGAGAAGGTGTGCCAGTATTACCATAACAGCGAGGGTGTCCTTAACTTGGTGGCGGGGAACATGAGAATTCAACTCTGCTTCGATTCTGGTCGATTATTGCCACTTAATCTGAGCCCTTCCAGCAGCCCATTCTCTCTGTCTCTCTCAAAGTCTCCTAATGTCTGTATTGGGCATTAAATAAAATGCATGTGTAAAATTCATAAATAGGCTACCTTAAATGGGGACTATTAAGTAATTATGATGTTACTTCTCTAAAAGTTAATATGACTACTGGTGACAAAACTCATTTTTCTTTTCCACCTTTTTGTATTCTTTGGTATTTGATATTTGGCAGCATACTGAGTATCAGTGCTGATATTGAGACGATTGGAGAAATTCTGAAGAAAATCATCCCTACCTTGGAAGAGGTGGGTTTCTTTAAAAAAATTTTTTTGACAAGAGAGGGACAGTGTTTAAAGTTTTATTAGGGTGAATTGGGGGAGGGGAGAAAATAATGATTTTTGTGGCAGCATAATGTATACTTGTCTTTAAAATTTAGGCTGGCCATTCCTGAAGTAGTAAATAGGAACTATGTGATCCTATATAAGAGTGTTTTCTTAATGTTTGACGAAGGGAGAGGGCACTTTAGATCTAATTAGGGAAGATTAAGGTTTTACTTTTTTTAGTAGGAAGTTTGTTTATAGTTCAGTTCCAGGTTAACTTCCATCTGAAGGGAGTTGGAACTACTGGAGCTTGTCATAGTGTTTCTATAGACAGGAGGAAGCAGCAGGGCTATTTGGCTCATTTCTCTATTGACATTAAGAGTCTCATTTATTGGGTATGTGGAGAAAGAATTTTACTGTTAAATAAGCTGGTTTTTGTATTAACATAGATCTTAAAATATGTTGTAGTAGCTTTACCAATATATGCGACAATAGCCTGATCACGCTAGACACTTAACCTATTATTCTTATTTTTCTACTTTCAGGGCCTGCAGTTGCCATCACCCACTGCAACCAGCCAGCTCCCGCTCGAATCTGATGCTGTGGAATGCTTAAATGTATGTCATAGTGCCATTGAACCCCACTGAAGTATGGAGCCTGGCCCATAGGATCGATTTTCTTTTTAACATAGTGTGCTTTTCCCATCTCGATAGAAAAAGGCTTAAAAATATGATATATGAATGGTCTTACAACTCACTGTTGACCCTGCTCCATGCTGCAGTGGGAATTAACTACATTTGCAAAGTGCTTTGCAGTCATTTTTATTATGGTGTTATTTGAATGTTAATAATTTTGTGGTAACAGCGACATGCTAAATGGCTGCAGTGTGGGTATGGTGTTGCAGGACCTGAAAATAAAATAGTTTTTTAAGGTGGTGCAGATTGTCCTTTTTGGGCCTGGCTATTGAGGATAATAAGCACATAACTGGTAAAGTTATTGAGATATAAATTCAGGTGGCTTACTGCAACAGTGCATTATGTTGTGCTTAAGCATAAGCTAATGGAGTGTTGGGAAAAACATTTGCAAGAGAGTAAAATTGTGTATTTCCCCTTCTACAGTACCAACATTATAAAGGAAGTGACTTTGACTGCGAGTTGAGACTGTTGATTCATCAGAGTCTGGCAGGAGGAATTATTGGTGTTAAAGGTGCTAAAATCAAAGAACTTCGAGAAGTAAGGAATTATTTTCTTCTGTTTTGTTCCTTCTGGATTTAATAGGTTTTTTTTTTTTCATACAAAGTTGGTTTTGTGGGTTACTCCCTCAGATCCCTCATCAATATCTAGTTGGGTATTAAAGTAACAAAAGTAAGTTTTGTTAAATATACACCATTTCTAAGTCTTGGGTAGTTTCCCCACATTCTATATTGGGAGTAATTGGGTTCAAATGTCTGAATTTAAGCCTTGATTTTATTTGCTGTGATAGCATCTTCTAATGGGTTTTCTCTTGTAAATGTGTTATAGAACACTCAGACAACAATCAAGCTTTTCCAGGAGTGCTGCCCTCATTCTACTGACAGAGTTGTTCTCATTGGAGGAAAACCTGATAGGGTTGTAGAATGCATCAAGATCATCCTTGACCTTATATCTGAGGTATCTTTGGGGTATTTTTGCTTGCATTCAATTTCATCAAACTACCAGAAATAAGGCAATATTCCATCTCCCTACAAGTTTTATATTGCCTCCTTTAATATAGTGCCTTCGGTCTTTATGCAAAGGTCCTTATAGTGTCATGTTGCCCACTTCTTACAGAGATATCTGGAGTAATGGTCCTTCCCTCTCCCGCCCACATCTGCATCCCCCCCCCCCAGTATTTCAGAAATCCTTTGTATCATTGCTTCATTCAGTCTCTGCCTCTATTATCTTTTGAGATAATAATGGTTGAGGTGGGTTGTTGATTGATAGGACCAGCACTGGTTTTTTTTCAGGCTTTAAGGTGCTGTGTTTCTGTTTTTAGTCTCCCATCAAAGGACGTGCACAACCTTATGATCCCAACTTTTATGATGAAACCTATGATTATGGTGGTTTTACAATGATGTTTGATGACCGCCGAGGACGGCCCGTGGGATTCCCCATGAGGGGGAGAGGTGGTTTTGACAGAATGCCTCCTGGTCGGGGTGGGCGTCCCATGCCTCCTTCTAGAAGAGATTATGATGATATGAGTCCGCGCCGAGGACCTCCTCCACCTCCTCCTGGTCGAGGTGGACGGGGTGGCAGCAGAGCTCGGAATCTTCCTCTTCCTCCACCACCACCACCCAGAGGAGGGTAAGTTTTTAATCTAACCATTAACATTACTAAGAGACTATACTTAGTAGCAGTCGGGGAGGTGATTTTAATGTGACCATGTAAACATTACAACATGTGCTTGCAGAGATCTAATGGCTTATGACAGAAGAGGAAGGCCTGGAGACCGCTACGATGGCATGGTGAGAATTTTTTGACTTATAAGGGAGGTGCCGGGCTGCATGTGTGTTTTAAAAGACCTTATAACCAAACACTTGTGCTAGACTGGTAATTAAGAGATTCTTTTTAAAATTAGATTTGCACAGACATAAATTTGGTATTTCTGTATTAATACAGGTTGGATTCAGTGCTGATGAAACTTGGGACTCTGCAATTGACACATGGAGCCCATCAGAATGGCAAATGGCTTATGAACCACAGGTTGAGTATCAATAATGTTAATAATGTACATATCAGTAATTTACCTTCCTGTTCATAATAATTGGTCTTCCCTCCCTACTCATTTAGTTTCTTGATTGAATTTATTTCCTGGATTAACTGGGTAGGGGTGGTGTGGGAGGACTTTTATTTTTCTAAGCTTTGGGATATTTTAGAAATATTAAAATAAGTAATTTTTTTCTTTTGTTTTTAGGGTGGTTCTGGATATGGTAAGTTTTCTTTGTGAAATCAAGTATTATTTCAATTTTACTTTTTACGTGAACTTGCTGCTCATCATTTAAATCAGATTATTCTTATGCAGGGGGTCGTGGCTCATATGGTGATCTTGGCGGACCTATTATCACTACACAAGTAACTATTCCCAAAGATGTAAGTATTTTTAATTCGGGGAATTTAATTATTTGTAGTGGTTGCTGCTTCTGTAATTCAACAGACTCCCAATTTAGGATTAAGATAATGTTTAAGAACTTAACGGGGTGGGAGCTTGTTGAATCTTAAATTAGATGATAGGTAGAGACACCAATAAAAATAAGACAGTTTGGGGTTCTTAACACATATATATCATAATGTAAAATTTAGTTCAGGAATTTAATGTTGCCATTCTAAATAAATTACTATAAAGTTAACTACTTTTCATCATTTATAAAAGGGAATAAGATTTCTTTAAAGTCGTTGTAAACACTCTTTATCTAAAAATCTTTGCAGTTGGCTGGATCTATTATTGGAAAAGGTGGTCAGCGGATTAAGCAAATTCGTCATGAATCTGGAGCGTCGATCAAAATTGATGAACCTTTAGAAGGATCTGAAGATCGGATTATTACCATTACAGGAACCCAGGACCAGATACAGAACGCACAGTATTTGCTGCAGAACAGGTCAGTTGACCCTTAGCTTTGTGTTAGTGTATACATACTAAAACCTTTAAAAAGCTTTTCTTCCCAATTGATTTTTCTTTTAGAAACCATGGTGTTTCCGTCACTTGGGGATCTAACTTCTAAATATTCTAATTAATAGCTCTGCCTTAATTTTCTTCTGTTTTCTTACTAAAATGAAGACACATTCAATACTAATCTTGCTGGAAGAAGCCTTAACCAAACTTCTCATTTCTCTGGTGAAAACTGCTGCCAAAACCACCACTTGTAATAAATTATACAGAGCCTGTAGAAAATGTAGAAGAGTCATTGGATGTTGGCCTAGTTCTGTGTGGAAGACTAGTGATTTTGTTGTTTTTAGATAACTAAAACGACAACAAATCACAGTCTGCCATATGGCACAGGCCACCTCTACAGGACAGATAATGATGGTGCTGTAAAACGCAGCATTTCACACCTTCCTCACGCTCCTTTGTCTTTTCTACCAAGTATTAACAGCTTCCAGTTTCATTTTCTTAACCCTGCACTACTACTGTCTATTAACATTTTCTTGAGTTTTACATTGCTTTAATTTATAGTTGCTATTGCTCTTTAAAAGTTCTTCTAATTGTAATGGACATGTTTGTCATTTTATCATTGAAATTGTCTTAATGTTGATTAAGATGTTTTGAACAAAAATTCTAATTCGTACTTTTTTTTCTTTTCTTTTATAGTGTGAAGCAGTATGCAGATGTTGAAGGATTCTAATGCAAGATATTTTTTCTTTTTTATAGTGTGAAGCAGTATTCTGGAAAGTTTTTCTAAGACTAGTGAAGAACTGAAGGAGTCCTGCATCTTTTTTTTTTTATCTGCTTCTGTTTAAAAAGCCAACATTCCTCTGCTTCATAGGTGTTCTGCATTTGAGGTGTAGTGAAATCTTTGCTGTTCACCAGATGTAATGTTTTAGTTCCTTACAAACAGGGTTGGGGGGAGGGCATGCAAAAACTAACATGGAAATTTTGAAACAGCAGCAGAGTGAGTGACTTTTATTTTTTGTTCATTGTTGGTGGTTTTAAAAAAAAATTCCCCCCATGTAATTATTGTGAACACCTTGCTTTGTGGTCACTGTAACATTGGGGGGGTGGGACAGGGAGGAAAGTAATAGTCCACATGTCCCTGGCATTTGTTCAGAGCAGTGTGCAGAATGTAATGCTCTTTTGTAAGAAACGTTTTATGATTTTTAAAATAAATTTAGTGAATCTATTTTTGGTGGTCTTTTTTTTTTTTAAAGACAATTTCAAATGGTGGTTGAATTTTCCAGCCCACCCCTAAACTAAACACTAAGTTTGATTTTCAGCAGCTCCTCTGTTGGATATAAGTGCACCTCTTGAATATAGACAATAGATTGGCAAATTTCGTTTGGGTGGTTTCTTAATGGTTGGAAAGACTTGGCTTGATAAATTTCCATCACATATTCATGCTTATAATAAGCTTGGGATTTTGTTTGTTTTTGCAAATGTTTGCCACTACTTTTCAACAGTTTTCTGTTAGTCGTGGAGGACTGCGGTGGGGAGCAGTACTACAAGAGTTAAGCATCTTAAGTATATGCCAGAAGCCTGATGGGCAGCGAGCTTTATTAACCAGAGGAACACTTGGTTCTGGAAGTGGCTGATGCTGAATAAATCCTGGTTATTTTTGTTAGATAATTTCTCACCTATAGACTTAAAGCTGTCAACCTGCTAGCGTCTTGTTAGTTGAACTTTGTAAAAAAAATATATATATACTTGTTTTTCCATTGTATGCACAATGAAAGAAAAAAGATGTACCATTTCTCTGTTGTGTGTTGAATTATGTAGGAAATGTTTGTGAATGATTCAAAAAAAATTGAAAAAGTTCCTGTGGATGTTTTGTGTAGTAACTTGGCATCTGTATTGATAGTTCAAAATCCACATCTAAATAAAACTTCCATGATGTTAGTTTTGATGTGTGCCCAATTTGAAAGGGGGTTGATTGATAAATGTAAAGTTTGTTGACGTGTTCCTCTTGTAAGGAAATACAGTAATCTTAAATTATATGGGGTAGGTGTGTGTGTATATATATGTATGAAATGTTTTTCTAGCACTTATTGAGGAAAATATATAGAAAATTCAGGTAGTTATTCATACAAACTGCTGGTATCTGTTAGTGYGAGTCATACAAGCCTCAGGTGTAATTTATTTTCTATATTGGAGTACAGTGAGCAGTTAGCTGGTTCACAAATATCAGAATTACCTGCCTTCAGCTCCAATAAGGTCAAGTCATGAATATAATGCTTTTAAGTTTGGTGTAAGAATGAGCAGGTTTTTGTCTTAACCCATGCTAAGTATTGCATCCCAGGGGCTTTAGAGGGAATGGCGACAAGCTTAGTTTGTGGAAGAGCACAGTCTACTAAGGACTAAACTAGGAAGGCCACAGGGTTAAAGAAGTGCTTAATTGGTTGAGTGCTTTGGACCTTTAGGTTCAATCCCCAGTACCTTGTCCACAAAGCAGGATTGTGTACACCTATAACCTCAAGGACTGCAGAGGCAGATGGGTCACTGAAGGTTTAGGTCAGCCAAGGGATATGTAGCAAGACTTGAACAGGGAAATGATGAAGACAATTATTAAAGTATGTATTCGCAGCAATTGTTAAGATTTATTGAAGCTTTAAAGATGGAAAGATTAAAAGATTTGTGTGCCTTGAGAGGTTGCACCTGGAGTGTGGTGGCCAGATGTCTTCCTGATTTGCTTCTCTACTTGAAACTAGTTGGTTAGACTAATTGGCCAGCCAGTGTCCAGTATCTCGATTTCTTCCTTTAACATAGATTTTAGGCTCATTTTTGCACCTGGCTTTATGGGTGTTGGGAACCCTAACTCAGTTGTACAGCAACTACTTCTCACCTGAACTATTTTTTACTAGCCACTCAAGCATACTAATAGGGCTTTTTTGAAAGTAAACATCTACCAAAATGTTGGTGGAAATAAGATTTTTATAAAAGCACAGTGAAATTTTAAGTTTTATTTTTGTGGGTGTATGTGTGCAATGTGCATGTGGAGGTCAGAACAATTAGGAAGACGTATTCGTGTAACTATGGAAGTCCCATGACGGGTCATGATAGGCACCTTTTAACCCRTGAGCTGTCTGGTCCCCAGGCAACTTTTCATGTTTGTTTGTGTTTGTTTGTTTGTTTGTTTTTTTAAGACAAGCTGTGAACCACACCTCACCTTTAACCTATGATCCTCAGGCTCCTGAATGCAGAGAATGCAATTTTGTACCCCCACACCAAGCCTGACACAATTATGTGATACTACAGAAAGAARGCAGTATTGCAATGGTTCTCAGATTGCATTATTAGAACCAACAAAAAGGTGCTGGTTAATCAAATCTGTGGGCTAGCTGACACTTGTCACACAAGGCTTTGATCCTGAGTTCACTCCCTAGAACCCACAAAATTGTCTTCTGATCTCCACTTGTAGAGATGATTAGAGTGCTCACCCATATTATACAAAAAATTTAATTGGTATAATAGGTGAAATTTCAGTATACATTTAAAAAGGTTTTAATACAAATTCACAGCGCAGAAAAAGGAATTGAAGACCAGCCATGGCTGCATGAGACTATCAAAACAGAAACAAGTAAAATGAGATTATACCTCAACAACTAAAGCAGTTTCTGTGGAGTGGAGGGACTATATTCCCAGTGTGATGATTGCCTATG
>BDUI01000442.1:122641-136363 GCA_002335545.1 Apodemus speciosus | reverse complement strand
AAAAACAAAAACAAAAACAAAACCTTGTCTCACAGCCTGAGGTAGAAGGTACCTAACCTGTCGCACGTCCTTGTGGGTTTACTAGGCTGCTCAGAAAAAGCTCCGGAGGCGGAGGCTCAGTTGGGAACTACACAGAAGGGCGGCCGCGGGGCGGATCCTTGGGGCGGGGCTATGGGRCGRAGACTGCTGGCAGGTTGGCGTGAACCTGGGCCTACGTAGGGCGGGGACGGCTTGGGGCGGAGCCAGCGGGGGGCGGGGTCGCGGAGGGGTGGCGGGAGGTGTGTTGCGCCGTTGCCGTGAGAACTGGTGACAACAAAAGGCGTGGGCGCGGAGGGCGGAGGAAGGCCGCGGCGTGGGGCGCTCGCCTGCGAAGACCTGGGCTGTCCCGAGCCGGTCGGTGCGCCGCGGGCCCGACGGGCGCGAAGCCGCGGCACCCGGCCTGCGGCGGGCGAGCGGCGGACGGAGCGGGGCGTCCTGAGGTAGCAGCGGGGCCTGGGCGCGGGCGGGAGGACGGCGGGGCGCGCGGCTGCGGCGTGAGGAGGGCGCCGCGGTGAGCCTGCCCTCGCGAGGGAAGCCTCGGTGCGGCGCGGCGCTGAGGGACCGTGCCCGCCGCCCGCCCGGRTCTGTTTCCCCGTTTCCCGGCTCGCACTCAGGCTCCGTTATGCAGTCGTGAGATGCTGCGAGCGAGCATCGTTCTCTGCCGGGACGCTTGCTTCTCTGGGGAGAACTGACTACCCGCGGACCACAACTTCTACACTCCCGCCACGTCCCGGGAAGCCGGTAGTTGAAGACCCCATTCCTAGCAAACGACAAGACAGGACGCCCAATGCCTAGCTTGCATTTGGTCACATTTTAAAAATGTGTCCCCAAACTATTACCAGCCAATCAAATTTCCCTGCTGATTTTTTTTTAATTATATCTGACAGTACACAGGACTAAATTGAATCCGAAGAATAACTGTCACATACAGGCTTTAAAAAATGTGAATATTGTTTGTGATCCATATATTTATGCACCATATTACTTTTTATAATCACAGTGGGCAAATTCTAACTGTTTATATGGTCACACTGTTTATGTCAACATTACCTTCTCAAAAACCAACGAAGTGAAAACACTCCAGTTAGAACTCAGAGACCCTCCTTCCTCTGCTGCCTGAGTGCTGCGATTAAAGGCGTGCATCACCAACCCCAGGCCTGTTGATATTTGTAAATTAGCAATTTGTCAAAAGAAGTTAGGTGTAGCTTAACATGCTTCTTAATAAGAATTTTTATGTGTGTATAAGTGTGAGCATGTGAGGGCAGACGACAGCTTACAACCGTCAGTTCTTTACCTGTACTGTGTGGGTTTCAGAGAYCAAGTTCAGGTTGTCAGGCGCATGGCCACAAGTGCTTTTGCTGCTGAGCCATCTCATTGGCCCAGACTGTGACTTTTGCCTTACTGAGATGACATTTAAAAAAAAAAAAAAAAAAGTGGGCTGATGACTCAGTGGTTAAGAACACTTACTGCTCTTCTGAAAGTCTTAAGTTCAAATCCCAGCAACCACATTGTGGCTCACAACCATCTGTAATGGGATTCGATGCCCTCTTCTGGTGTGTCTGAAGACAGCTACAGTGTACTTATATATAATAATAAATCTTTTTTTTTAAATGTTAGAAAAAAGTGATCTAATCTATATGACTATTGCGTAGACTGCGTCCTAGAGTTTTTTTTTTTTAGAATGCTTTAGGATGTAAGGGTTTATGATACATATGAGTATTTTGTTGTTGTTGTTGTTAAAGATTTGATTAGAATTATTAAAACTGCCAAGCTATGTGTGTCTATCARTGTCACCCCCCACCCCCCCTTTTCTGGCTGTTTATTTTTAGTGTAGCTGAGGGTTTTTTTTAAGGTTAGTGAATATTAATTTATCATGGTTACATTTCCACAGCTGTTAGATATGGAAGCCCACACCTGAAGGTGGAGGCATCAGGATTGCTCTGAGTTCCAAACAAGAGTGAGAAACTGTATAAAACCAAAGTGAATATTTCCATACCAAGTAGTTCAGGAAGTGTTATCTGCTGTCCAGTGACCTTCTAGATTGGACACTTTAAAACCCACTTTTCCAAAGTGTCTTTCCCTGTCAGACTGGCTGTTTTCACCATGGTGATAAAGCAAGTGCTCTGGAAACCAGAAGAGAAGTCTAAACAGCCAACCCAGAATAACCCAGTGTACCACTGATTAAACCAAGCAGGCCTGAGCCTCCGAAAGTACTCACCGATACCTACTCGAGGAGGTACTATGAGAACATTGGGCATAAGAGGTACCCAGGGCCAAACTGGGTAGGTGACTCCTTGTGTGAAAGGGGATCATCCTTGGGGTCCCATAGTAAGGCACCAGAAACTGTTGATACAAAACACTTGTCACCTTGAGAAGGAACAAGAAATAGTTTATTCTGGAGCAAATATGTGTGACCATGGCATAATGCCAGAATCTAGACCTCTGGGCCTCTGGGGCGCCTGTAAATGATTATCTTATGGTAGTTGATATAGGAAGATTCATTATATTTTACATATTTTTTATTCTCTCTCTCTCTCTCTCTCTCTCTCTCTCTCTCTCTCTGTGTGTGTGTGTGTGTGTGTATACACATTTATGGAAATCAGAGGACATCTATGGAAGTCTGTTCTCCCACCATGTGGATTCAGGGATCAAACTCGGGTTGTCCAGCTTGGTGGCAAGTGCCTTTACAAATTGAGCCATTTTGCTCTCCTGGGAGACCCACCAGAGTTTTGGGAAGCACAGTTTCCTGGGGAGGGAATCCTGGCCTATATGAAATGTTTGAGGCAGGCTGAGCAGCAGCAGCATGCATCAGGTGCTCTCTGGCTGTGGATAGAACATGGTCCGTCCGTCGCTTCAAGCCGCTGCCTAGACTCCCCTGCCACGACAGACTGTTTTTGTTGGGCTGTTTTAATCACAGGGCAGAAAAAGAAGCTAAGATGACGTGTAGAAGCAGAAATACCATTTGCCTATGTTAAGTTTGTTATTGGTTAACTGTATGCACTGGGCTTGGGAGTGAGTGACAGAGCACGTGTAGATGTCAGGACAGCTTCGTGCAGGTGGTTTTCTCTTTCCAACTTTCCATGCTTTCCAGGGCTTCTGTGGTGAAGGTGCCACCYGAGCCACTGTGATAGCCTGTAGTTTTAATTGCTTTTGAAGTGTTTTAAATTATACTGACCCAGAAATTTCATCGTTTAATTCTGATGTTTGTGAGATGAAATGATATTTTTCAATACCTTCAAATATAATACAAATAATTTAGTTTAAATTTTATTTATTTATAAATTTCTTTCCCTCCTTCCCTCTTTCTTTCCTTCTTTCTCTCTCTCTTTCTTTCTTTCTTTCTTTTGGTTTTTCAAGACAGGGTTCCTCTGTGTAGCTCTTGCTATTGCTGTGTAGACCAGGTTGGCCGTAAACTCAGAGACCCACCTGTCTCTGCCTCCCGAGTGCTGGGATTAAAGGTATGTGCCCCTGCCACCTGGCTAACATTTATGTATGATGTGTATATGTGTGTGCCTGTATATGTGTGTGTGTRTCACGTGTGTGCAGGAACTGGAGTTACAGGTAGTTGTGAGTTGCCTGATGTGGGTACAGGGAATTGAACCAGGTCCTCTGGAAAAACAGCCAGTGCTCCTAACCACTGAGCCCTCTCAACACCTCCCCAAGAATTTACTTTTAACATGTTTATAATAACTCCTGAGTTATTTCCTCACCTGGACTTCCTAACTAATTAATTATTCCTAACTAATAGTTCATTATTTAGATTAATGAACTAGGAAACAGCACACTCTGGACATAAACAGAGGAATCCTGTGTTTTGATCCTTTAACTTTATTATTAACCAGTTCATGGTCCCCAGTCCCCTCAACTATTTTGGAACAAACCTAATGCTGAATCTTTTCATCATTAAATTACTTAAGCATTTTACAAGTCAGATCAACTCTGAAATATAATTTGTACTGGTAAAGAATCTGTTCTAAATGGCTCTGCTTTGGAACATGAATGGGTTTTGTTGTGTTAATGTAACTAGTAATTAAACTGCACCTTTTATTTTGATATGCAGGAGTCCAGAGCTTACGTAAGATGGATGTTTCTCACACTGTTGTTGAACACTAAGTGCATAATCTATTCAGTAAAGTCCAAGCTGCCATGGAAGAAATACCAATAAAAGTCGCTGTCCGAATTAGACCTCTGCTTTGCAAAGAAGTTCTACATAACCATCAAGTCTGTGTGAGGGATATTCCAAACACCCAGCAGATTATCATTGGGAGAGATAGAGTTTTTACTTTTGATTTTGTTTTTGGCAAAAATTCCACTCAAGATGAAGTTTATAACACATGCATAAAGCCTCTCGTGCTGTCGCTCATCGAGGGCTACAACGCAACTGTTTTTGCATATGGACAGACTGGATCCGGGAAGACGTACACCATCGGGGGAGGCCATGTTGGTAAGGTTTTCAGACTCTCAGCATTTTATAGCATGCATCAAGACTTCATTTCTTTTATGACTGAGCACCGGTCTGTTGGTGTGTTTTACTTGGCTTTGCCTTGTCTCCCGATTTAGCTGAGACAAACACTGGTGTACAGCCATCTGTTCGAGTCCGTCATAGACCTTAACATTTTACGTCTTGTTTTGTTTTTATGGTACTGGAGTAGAACTAGGTTGCTGGCTAAGCACCACATACTGCTGCATCACTAGCCGCCTTTTTGCTGCTTTTTTTGTTTTGAGGGAAAGAGACAGTTGCCTGTGCTGGCCTTACACTTACTCTGTAGCCTAAGTTGTCCTGGAAGTTAGGATTCCTCCACTTGGCCCTCATTAGAGTTGGGTTTGAGAATATGTGGCACTAGGCCTTCCCATCATTGCCTTTTAAGTGAATTTTCGAGGTTAACATAAAAGTAATAGGGTTGTTTCCCGTGGCCTCTTCATATACATAGGTTTGTTACATGTTTTCCTCAGTCGAGGGCCTTCTTCACTACCCTCTCTCTTGCAGCCATTGTCTCATGCAGTGGAACCGTTTCTCCCTTTAGTCAGTTCCACTCTGCTTCTTACTACATGGTCTGTTACATTAGTTCCCAGCTCCAGAAACTGGAGTTCTAGGTAGTTGCCAGTGGATGTGGACAATCAAACTCAGGTCCTCTGGAAAGCAGCAGTGCTCCTAACCACTGAGCTAACTCTCTACTCTGTCATTTCTTTCTTGACGGTGACCACTCTGACAGATGAAATGGAGTCTCAATTTCAAAAAGAAATTTATGATTAATTTTGTTTTGCACGTGTGTGTGTGTGTGTGTATGTGTGTGTGCTTGAACGCACCCCACATGTGTGCAGGAACCCATGGAGGCCAAAACGGCTTCGATCCTCTGAAACTGGAATAATTTTCATGTCATTATAGTTCTTTATAGAAACACTATGCCTATGTATATCCTTACATTTTGTTTATTATTGAGGGTGCATGCCATAGCACATGAATGGGGTCAGAGGACAGCTTTCAGTGTGGTTGAGGATGACTTTGAACTTTTGATCCTCTTGCTCCACTCCTGCTGCCGAGGTGCAGACGTGCATCCCTGTGTCCAGTCCACGTAGTGCTGGGGCTCAGATCCAGAGCTCCATGCACGTCAGCAAACACTCTCCAGTGAACTACATCCCCAGCCCATGGAAACTGATTTTTAAATTCACGTGCATCAAGATCTGAAACTGTCCTCTGGGACTGTCCATCCCCTCCCCACTCCGTCTTAGAGTCATCTACTCTGACTTCTACAGCCATGAGGTTCAAATGTTGAGATAATCCTAAAGTCATCACTCTGCTAAGTGCAGGGGTCAGCTCTTATTTCTTACCTTACTGAACCCATTAGCACTTTGTCCACCTGGTCTCCAGTGACTGACCACATGCCTGGTCCTTCGTCTGTGATACTGGCCCCTCGGCAGGTGCTCAGGTAATGAACTAAGAGGTGAAGTGCTGTGGAGCTCAGGCATTGGCTCTCCCCCAGGCACCTTTGTCTTTTAAAAACTCTTGTCCTTAGTGGTCATGGTCAGGCTCGTTCCATTACATGCTGTCTGTGCACAGACGGCTTCTAGTTCTCCCTCAGTCCAGTTAACTGTCAAAGCTCCGAGGATRCAGATCCAGTGGCTCGATTGTCTTTGTAGGTAGAAGCATGTACTGTTTTTCCTCCACCCACTAGAACCAATGGCAACTGCCGTGACTCTGAGCAAACCCTGCAGTCATCTTGACCAGTGCCTTCTCTCATATGTCACACCCAGTCTGTCAGAAAGTTTACAGTCTGGTTTTTAAAAGATTATTCTTATGTGTATGAATGGTTTGCCTACACGTATGTGTGTGTACATGTATGCCTGGTGCCAGTAGAGACAAGAAGAGGGTATTAGACCCCCTGAGATTAGAGTTACAGATGAACCACCACTTGGGTGCTGGCAACTGAACCTGAGTCCTTTGGAAGCGCAGCCAATGCTTTTAACCAACAAGCCACCTCTCCACCTCCTCCATCCATTTGTTCGCTCCCCAACTCCCCCAGCCCTGCAGGATAAGGCCTTACTTTATAGTTTTGGCTAGCCTCAAACCCTTAATAATCCTCTCTCAGCCCCTACCCTGTAAGGTTGTAGGTTTGTGATGTCACATGCAGTTGACAGAAAACCTTAATGGCTTTTCAACATAAATGCAGGTTCCATCTTGATACCATATCAGGACCTGTTAAATTTATCTTCCAAATCCCCCAGTTACTAGATTGCTACAGGAGCCTTTGAAGAAGTCCCTCCACTCACTCTTCAGCAAAAGAYAGCCGCGGGGACTGGCTTCCATTCATTTGTAAAATTTCAGACCATAATGTTTCTGCCTTCTTTGTGGCTCTGACCTCAGCCACAAGGAATCCAAGTGGGTAGCCATCCACAAGGACTTCATAGTTTGCAGCGTGGCACCCCTCTGACCTCATCTCTTGTTGGTCTGTCCTTGCTCCTGATCACATCATCTGACGCTTTAGCTCRTGTTCTTCACTCTCAAGTCCTGCCCTTGGCCTTCCTATTTAAACTTGCAGTCCCAGCCTCACAGTGCTTTACCCCACCCTCCACTCTGTTGGTTTATTTGGGTTTGTCTGCATTTGTTTTTGAGACAGCCTTGCTCTGTCCAGGCTGCCTGTGAATTCTCAGCCCTCCTATCAGTGCCCCAGTGGAATTTTAGGTGTCTATCACCGTGTGTGKCCAGCATTTTAATATACCATATATTTACAGATTTTATTTATTGTTACTGCCCGTTTCTTTGTAGACTTCTATGACATTAGGGAATTTTCTCTTTATTTTGTTGATTGTGCCAGAGCCCTAGAATGTTGCATTATATGCAGTAAATGGATAAATTCTGCATAAGGGATACATGTGAACTATGTGCATGGTRTATGCATAGTAAGTGCATACACACACGTGTATGTTTTCATGTCTTTGTAAGCACATGAGAGGCTAGAGAAGGATGTCGGGTGTTCTGCTGTACCATTCTGACCTCTGTCCACTGAGACAGGGCCTCTCCCTGAATCTGGAGAGTGGGCTGATGGCCATCCAGCCTGGAGCGCTCCTCTGGAGTCACTGATGCCTGTGTGCCGTGCCTGACTTTCTACATCGGTGCTGGAGCTCTCACCTCAGGTCCTTATGCCTGTGCTGTGAGAACTCTTACCTGGTGAGCCATACTCCCAGCCTGTTGACTCAGGATTTTATAGTTGTGTGGTCTAGCCCTGGCTAAGTTCAATTAATATACCTTTTGAGACTCTGTCTTGCTATGCAACCTTGGCTGGAACCAAGTATGTAGACCAGCCAGGCTGCCTCTGTCTCTTAAGTGCTAGTAGTAAAGTTAAGTTCTACCATGCCTGTCCAGGTTTACAATTCTTATAATAGAAATGTAAGAAAAATACATTAAGCATAAATTCCAGATTGAAGCCTTTGTTTATTTCAANAGCCGCGGGGACTGGCTTCCATTCATTTGTAAAATTTCAGACCATAATGTTTCTGCCTTCTTTGTGGCTCTGACCTCAGCCACAAGGAATCCAAGTGGGTAGCCATCCACAAGGACTTCATAGTTTGCAGCGTGGCACCCCTCTGACCTCATCTCTTGTTGGTCTGTCCTTGCTCCTGATCACATCATCTGACGCTTTAGCTCRTGTTCTTCACTCTCAAGTCCTGCCCTTGGCCTTCCTATTTAAACTTGCAGTCCCAGCCTCACAGTGCTTTACCCCACCCTCCACTCTGTTGGTTTATTTGGGTTTGTCTGCATTTGTTTTTGAGACAGCCTTGCTCTGTCCAGGCTGCCTGTGAATTCTCAGCCCTCCTATCAGTGCCCCAGTGGAATTTTAGGTGTCTATCACCGTGTGTGKCCAGCATTTTAATATACCATATATTTACAGATTTTATTTATTGTTACTGCCCGTTTCTTTGTAGACTTCTATGACATTAGGGAATTTTCTCTTTATTTTGTTGATTGTGCCAGAGCCCTAGAATGTTGCATTATATGCAGTAAATGGATAAATTCTGCATAAGGGATACATGTGAACTATGTGCATGGTRTATGCATAGTAAGTGCATACACACACGTGTATGTTTTCATGTCTTTGTAAGCACATGAGAGGCTAGAGAAGGATGTCGGGTGTTCTGCTGTACCATTCTGACCTCTGTCCACTGAGACAGGGCCTCTCCCTGAATCTGGAGAGTGGGCTGATGGCCATCCAGCCTGGAGCGCTCCTCTGGAGTCACTGATGCCTGTGTGCCGTGCCTGACTTTCTACATCGGTGCTGGAGCTCTCACCTCAGGTCCTTATGCCTGTGCTGTGAGAACTCTTACCTGGTGAGCCATACTCCCAGCCTGTTGACTCAGGATTTTATAGTTGTGTGGTCTAGCCCTGGCTAAGTTCAATTAATATACCTTTTGAGACTCTGTCTTGCTATGCAACCTTGGCTGGAACCAAGTATGTAGACCAGCCAGGCTGCCTCTGTCTCTTAAGTGCTAGTAGTAAAGTTAAGTTCTACCATGCCTGTCCAGGTTTACAATTCTTATAATAGAAATGTAAGAAAAATACATTAAGCATAAATTCCAGATTGAAGCCTTTGTTTATTTCAARACTCAGATATGCTTTCTATTTCTGAATTTTCAGCATCAGTTGTGGAGGGTCAGAAGGGTATCATTCCTCGAGCTATCCAAGAAATATTTCAGAGCATCTCTGAAAATCCTAGCATTGATTTTAAAATCAAAGTGTCGTATATAGAAGTGTATAAGGAAGACCTACGAGATCTTCTGGAGTTGGAGACATCCATGAAGGACCTTCACATCCGAGAAGATGAGAAGGGGAACACAGGTGAAGTAGCCCAGCGAAACTATAGAGCGCCTGCATTAAGGTCAGGGACTGTTGGGACGCCGAGAATAAAGAGCCTGCGCCATGAATTTGGTTCTCCTCTGGGTCCATGTTCTTGTTCTGCCATGCTGGAAATGTGCCCAGGGCTAGGACAGTGCTGTGCCACCAAATTCAGCATGCAGCTTCCTTTTTTGTTTGTAATTTTAAAAGCTGTTGGGGTAGAGTCTCATTCTAAACTGCCTGTACTGGCCTTTAACTCACTTCCCCAGGCTGGCTTTGAACTTAATCCTTCTGCCTCAGCCTGCTGAGTAGATTGGATCACAGGTTTGTGCCACCAGCATGGCTCCTGTTTTCATAGAATAATTACAAATCAAAATATGGAAACAAAGTGTTATTTCTGTTCTGTCTTGTTTTTCTTGATTGTGGAGTGTGAGCCCAGGACCTCACAGGCTCTCTGCACACACCCTCCCTCTGAGCTGTGCAACTCCATAATTGAATTCTAAAGAATTCATTATAATGTTTGACCAAAAGCAAGAATTGGATCTAAACAAATAAAATACATCTTTTAGTGTTTAAATTTGAGGCCTATTTTTAAAAATAATTTCTGTTGGAGTTTTTCTGAAATTATTTAATGATATTCACTGATGTTACTGTTATTTGAAATATTACTGATTTTTAAAAAGTTATCTTTTGGGGTTGCTTAGCAAAGGGTAACTGTTGTGTGATTCATTTAATTGTACTGGATTTTGATGAAAGTTGGTTTTAAAACTTTGTGTTTTAAGTGATTGTTGGGGCCAAGGAATGCCAAGTAGAGAGCGTGGAGGATGTGATGAGTCTCCTTCAGGTAGGGAATGCGGCCAGGCACACGGGCACCACCCAGATGAATGAGCACTCCAGCAGATCACACGCCATCTTCACAATAACTGTGCGCCAAGTTGAGAAAAGTGCAGAGGCAGCTGAAGATGGAGAGTGGTACTCACATCGGCATATTGTCTCCAAATTCCACTTTGTGGATTTGGCTGGATCAGAAAGAGTGACCAAGACCGGGAATACTGGTGAACGATTCAAAGAGTCCATTCAGATCAACAGTGGGCTACTTGCTCTAGGAAATGTAATAAGTGCCCTCGGAGACCCACGCAGGAAGAGCTCTCATATTCCATATAGGGATGCTAAGATTACCCGGCTTCTGAAAGACTCCCTGGGTGGCAGTGCCAAGACTGTCATGATCACGTGTGTCAGCCCATCCTCCTCGGATTTTGATGAGTCCTTAAATTCTCTCAAATACGCTAACAGAGCTCGGAACATTAGAAACAAACCTACTTTAAACTTCAGCCCCCAGGCAGACCGAATGGATGAAATGGAATTTGAGATTAAGTTGCTCCGAGAAGCCTTGCAGAGCCATCAGGCCAGTATCAGCCAAACTAGCCAGACCTCTTCAGAGAATGTTCCTGACCAGAATCGAATCCATTCCCTGGAGGAACAGGTAGCTCAGCTCCAGGAAGAATGTCTGGGGTACCAGGACTGCATCGAGCAAGCATTCGCCTTCCTGGTGGACTTGAAAGATGCTGTCAGGCTAAACCAGAAACAGCAGCACAAGCTACAGGAGTGGCTTAGCAGGACTCAGGAAGTCAGGAAGGCTGTCCTCACCCCGTTGCCAGGAAACCAGGGCATTGGGAACCTGGAAGAAGGACCCCAGCATGTGACAGTTCTGCAGCTGAAGAGAGAACTTAAGAAATACCAGGTACTTAGACATTACTAATTAATTACTGCATTTTTAAGACTGTCTTGCTATGTAACTAGTCTGGCGCTCAGTGTGTAGACCAGCCAGGCTGGCCTGGACTCTTCCCTTTGTTTCTTGTGTGCTGGGATTATAGGAGGGTATGCTCCGACCTGACTAAGAACCCCCATCCCATCTGTTGACAATGGGATTAAGCGCACAGCCTTCATATACTAGGAAATTACTCTGCTTTCTGAGATGTCCCCAACTTATTCTGTCTTCTTTGAAATAAGATCTTATTCTATTGTTTAGGCTGGTCTGGAATTCATTATGTGCCCAGGCTGGCTTTGAACTCGGGGCAGTCTTCTTGCCTCTACTTCCTAAGTGTTGGAGTTATGGGTGTGAGCTCTCATACCTGGCTCATAGATAGGACTTGTTTAAGGACTATGTTCATTTGGACAAGTACATTCTAAAAGTTATTTGGAAATTTCCAAAGGTCTAAATTTTTTAAAAAAAATGTTTATTTACATGTGTATGGGTGGAGTGTGAATGGCAGGTGAAGTGCAGGCATGTTTGCGGAGGTCAGGGGACAGCTTCGAGAGCAGTTTTCTCTTTTAAGAATTATCGAGGGCTGGAGAGATAGCTCAGTGGTTAAGAGAACTGACTGCTCTCCCAAAGGTCCTGAGTTCAAATCCCAGCAACCACATGGTGGCTCACAATCATCCAAAATGAGATCTGATGCCCTCTTCTGGGGTGTCTGAAGACAGCTACTGTATACTTAAATATAATAAATAATAAATAAATCTTTAAAACAAAGAATTATCGAAAAATTAGGTGGTGTGTTGGTACATTTCTTTAATCCTACCACTAGGGAGGCAGAAGCTGACTAGATCTCTGTGAGATCTAGGCCATTCTGGTCTATACAGTGAGATGGAGGTCAGCCTGATCTATACAATGAGATCTAGACCATTGATTTATAGAGTGAGATCTAGGCCATCCTGGTCTATATAGTGAGATCTAGGCCATCCTGATCTATACAGTGAGATCTAGGCCTGTCTTTAAAAAAAAACAAAAACAAAAAAGGAAATAAGTATATGAAAATTTTACTTGCTTTTCTTCTTAGCATCTCTGTGTCTCATTTCCTATTCGTTCTCGATTTGTTCTTTTGTTTATTTCGTTTCTTCTATGATGTGATCAAAGTACATTTTAAGGTATATTTATTAAATAGAACCTTGTGAACTTTCATAGCAATTTCGAGGATCAAAAGAACATTTTTTACAAACAACATTAAGTTATATGCACCGAGGTTTCTCCTTTGGCATTGTGATTGAGAGCTGAAACCCAGGGCCTCTAACGTGCTAGGCGCTCGCTGTGTCCCTGAGCTACGCCATGCCCTCGGTCTTGTTGTTGTTSTTGTTCGTGTTCTCTCCCTCTCCTTCCCCCTTCCTCTCCCTGCCTCCTTCCCTCYTTCCTTTTCCCCCTCCCTTCCTCCCTCCCTTCCCTCCTTCTTCCTCCTTCTCTTTCTTCCTCACAGCCTCATATAATAGTGTAGACTTGCTAGAACTTCGTCAACATTTTAGTCATTTCTAGAACTTTGAATGGTCTTCTGCCTCAGTCTCCCAAGAGCTGGGATCATAGTATGAGCCACTGTGTCTGGCTTGTGGGTCTGTGGTTGTTTTTGTTTTTGAGACAGGATTTCTTATAGCCCAGGTTGGGGTCTAACCTGTTACAAATATACCTAAGGCTGGCCTTCATCTTCTCAGCTTCCTTTTCTGCCTCTCAGAGCTGAGATGACATGAGTACATCAGCCACACCCGTTTTTACTTAGTGCTGGAAATCAAATGCAGGGCTTTGTGCATGCTAGGCAGGCACTCTGCCAATTGAGTTCCATCCCTAGGTACCACTGTGGTTCTTGAATGAAAGAAGAAAATGATTTGTCCTTTGAGTTTGGGTTATACACTTATTATATTTATATGTTCTTTATTTGGGGGATTTTATTATTTGCTGGGATTAAAGGCTAGGTGTGTACCATATGCCTGTCTAAATATTTGATTTTTAAATAATGAGGGTGTGTGCATGTGTATACACTATGTATATATTTAGTTGAAAATTACTTCCTCATATTTAAATATTACATTTAAATATTACATTTATTTGTGTGTGTTGCATGTGCACAAGTACAGAGGTCAGAGGACGGCTTGCAGGAGTCAGTTCTCTCCTTCCATGTATGTGTGAGTGTGCACGTGTGTGGAGCTCAGAGGACGGCTTGCAGGAGTCAGTTCTCTCCTTCCATGTATGTGTGAGTGTGCGCATGTGTGGAGCTCAGAGAACGGCTTGCAGGAGTCAGTTCTCTCCTTCCATCATGTGGGTCCCAGGATTGAGCTCACATCATCAGGCTTAGTGGTGGTGCTTCGCCCTTAAGCCAGATCACTCACATCTTTTAAATGAGCATTATGTGCAGGAGCTAGTAGAGAACAAAATAAGGTCAGTTCTGCTTTTGTGCAGTTTGCAAGCAAAATCCCACGAGGGGGCCTTCAGTTGTTCCTTAAGTAATAGTGCTCGACTTCCGTGGGGTTGCTGGTTGCTTTTTAAAGGTTTTTTGTTTTTTTTCTTTGTTTTTAATTACTATATCCTTTCA
>BDUI01000442.1:56960-67405 GCA_002335545.1 Apodemus speciosus | reverse complement strand
TCCTGGAACTCACTCTGTAGACCAGGCTGGCCTCGAACTCAGAAATCCGCCTGCCTCTGCCTCCCAAGTGCTGGTATTACAGGCGTGCGCCACCACGCCCRGCTGGCAAATTATTTCAAGTAAAAAAAAAAAAAATCTTCTTAGCCAAAATTTCTAGTTCGTGTGAAAGCAGAGCACTYGTGCGGAACCTGCCTCAGGAGACTGCCGGAGCCTGTGCTTCAGGGACGTGAGTGCCACGCCTGAAGCCGGGACAGCATGGGCATCCCCGGGAGCCCCCGGGAGGAAGTTAGCTTAAGCAGGATCTGCAGCATGGCAGCTCTGGGTAAAACGTTTCAAGAAAAGAGGATACTGAAACAGCTCAGTGGGTGAGGGTRTGTGTCACCAAACTCAGTCTGCTCCCCCCAGCTCATGTGGAAGTAGAGAAGGGATCCCATCAGTTGTCCTCTGACCTTCATACTTATGCTGAGGTGCGCACATGCATGCATGCACACACACACTAAATACTGCAAAAATAAAAACATTATTGAAAACATTTGTTGCTGATTTTGATTAAATGAACGAAGTATGAGATTTTACAGCTTTATTGGAGAAGAATTAGCTATCAGGTACAAAAAAGCTGTATCAAGTAGAAGTATGATCATTTTTATAGATACATCAGCTATGAGACTAATGGTTACACATTCATAATGAGCTTAGCTCACAGTGGGAAGACAGGAGCGGGGTGGGGGGCGGGGAGGGGGCTCCTGCAGCCCAGTGTCTGAGACTGATCGCCCAGATACATGGCAGAACACTGGAAGGACCAACTAACGCGGTTAGAGAGACTTAGTTTGGGAAACGGTTTTCCTTTCTATTATATAATAAACTATATGATAGTTTATATGTGTATTAGAACCATATGAAAGTATATAACAGTAGTTTAAGTTATAATGAACATCTCCATAAATCTGACCAGAATCTTGTATTTTATGACCCTAATAAGAATAACAAACTGCTGCAAAACTTCAAATATTAACCTCTTAAGAAATTATAACAGTGAAGTGAAGTGAGTGAAGGAACAAAATAAGAGAAAAAAGAAAATTACCTCAAGGTTTTGGAAGAGTCTAAGTGTTTTACCTGCACCATGTGTGTGTGGTGCCCAAGAAGGCCAGAAAGGGACACCAGATCCTCTGGAACTGGACTTATAGACGATTGACGATTGTGAGCTGCAAGTGAATGCTGGGGACTGAAGCCCAGTCCTCTGGGGAGTAGCTAGTGCTCTCAGCCACTGAGCCACCTCTCTAGCCCCCATAACTCCAAATAACTTTTAAGAGTCTAGTTAGTGAACTCCTTTAGAAAGTTTTATAAAAGATAAAAATAGAAAAAGGAAAGTTTTAGAGACCTTAGAACACCAGTACAGCAATAAAATGCTAACTAGTTTTTAGAAGTTTGAATTTCTTGTAACCATTTTCTATTTGGTGGGTTTTGTCTTTCTAGGCCTTAAGCACAGACAGTCTCAAAATATCAGCTCGCCTGAACTTGCTGGACCAAGAGTTATCTGAGAAGAGCTCGCAGCTTGAGAGCAGCCCGACTGAGGAGAAGATGAAGATTTCAGAACAAGTCCAAGCACTTCAGAAAGAAAGGGCTCAGCTCCAGAGACAGAGGAACAGTGTGGACGAGAAGCTTAAGCTCGGGCGAGTGCTGTCCCCCAAAGTAAGTCAGTATTCCCTGGAGCTGGAGCTGCTGTATGAGGACGAATGATGGGCGGTCTTCATGGATGCGGGCATGTGACCATAAACCTGATAAACCTGATAATCCTTAAGACCTGGTCAGCAAGTGAGTTCCTCTGGCATCTGCCTGGTACTATAAGCCTTGGTTGATTAGACAGATGTCTTCCCACAGTGCACCTGCAGTGCACCCTTCCTGACAGTGCCAGGCAATCCAGGAACTAACACGTCCCTTGAGCGTGGCCTCCTCGGCTGCCTCTCTCCTGAAGTCACAGATCCCAGAAAGTAATCTGAAAGTCTCTCACGGCTTTCAAGGCGACCACTTAACCTGTGCTCTCACATTTGAGAGGGACACACACACRTGCATGCGTGCACAACCCCCCTTTTACCATGTGGTACTGGGGGGGGGGATCAGACGGGGGTCAGGTCTGTCCCTTCCCTGCTGAGCCAGCTCATCTGTCATCTTTGTATCTTTGGTAATGGGGCTAGGTGCATGCAACTTGCCTATCTTGTGAAAGAGCTGGTGTTTTCGGCAGAAATTCTCCACCATCTAAACAAAAATACAAATTCCAGTAAAATCCTTTTAGTTACAGTTTTCACTGAGAGGGAATCCAGCACTTCTCAGCTGCCAGAGATGTCTCCACCATTGGCTTTGCAGACTTGGTCTCTTGAAACCTGTTTACCTCAGTGCCAGATGATCCCAATGCCCTGTCCCATACAAGGTTCTGAACCTGAGGTTTCTCTCCAGTATTTCTCACCAAAGCAAGAGAAGGAAGGGGAGCAGCTGCAGCCTTGGGCCTCGCTGAGTCCTGTGTTTTATATTGGGCAAGAGGGAGGACATTAGAGGGGCCTGTGGGGAAACAGCAGAAAGATGCCACATATATCTCTTGTTGAAGCAGCTGATGAAGGGGACTGTCGGCTGAAGGGACACATCTGCTTCCCCAGTTCATGGCTTAACTTGGGTAGCTGTGCAGAAGCTCCTAATGTTTTAACTTAGAGCCCTGAACTTTTAGACCTGAAGAGATAAGCACCTAATACACAGCACACTTAAGCAGTAGGAATTCTGTCCACCCAGGACCGTTACTAGGTCATGCAAGAAACAAACAAGCAAATAAAACTAAGTACTATGTTCCCCTTGAGAATTACAGGCAATGCAGTAAAGCTATATTTATTACAGTATTTACACAAAGCAGTGCAGCCATCTGAGGCACGCTGTGGGAATGCTACCACAGGTACTGCAAGCTAAGTTAGATGTGAGGGCGTGGTAAAGCGTGTGGACAGGGCATGGTCAGACCAGCAGATGGATGCCCACGTGTATCTTAGTCCTGAGGTGGGCAGATTGCTGCAAGCTCCAGGTAGGTTCTACGCCAGCCAGACCTCCATGGTGAGACCCTATCGCAGAATACAACTTGCATTTTATGTGGAGTTCTGTGGCAGGTAACATTGACTATGACTTGTGGACAGCACCATGCACAGTACCTCCCTGGACAATACTGGCACAGTCGTCTTTTATTTAGTCTTGTGAGCGTCTCTTTGGCNGATCAGACGGGGGTCAGGTCTGTCCCTTCCCTGCTGAGCCAGCTCATCTGTCATCTTTGTATCTTTGGTAATGGGGCTAGGTGCATGCAACTTGCCTATCTTGTGAAAGAGCTGGTGTTTTCGGCAGAAATTCTCCACCATCTAAACAAAAATACAAATTCCAGTAAAATCCTTTTAGTTACAGTTTTCACTGAGAGGGAATCCAGCACTTCTCAGCTGCCAGAGATGTCTCCACCATTGGCTTTGCAGACTTGGTCTCTTGAAACCTGTTTACCTCAGTGCCAGATGATCCCAATGCCCTGTCCCATACAAGGTTCTGAACCTGAGGTTTCTCTCCAGTATTTCTCACCAAAGCAAGAGAAGGAAGGGGAGCAGCTGCAGCCTTGGGCCTCGCTGAGTCCTGTGTTTTATATTGGGCAAGAGGGAGGACATTAGAGGGGCCTGTGGGGAAACAGCAGAAAGATGCCACATATATCTCTTGTTGAAGCAGCTGATGAAGGGGACTGTCGGCTGAAGGGACACATCTGCTTCCCCAGTTCATGGCTTAACTTGGGTAGCTGTGCAGAAGCTCCTAATGTTTTAACTTAGAGCCCTGAACTTTTAGACCTGAAGAGATAAGCACCTAATACACAGCACACTTAAGCAGTAGGAATTCTGTCCACCCAGGACCGTTACTAGGTCATGCAAGAAACAAACAAGCAAATAAAACTAAGTACTATGTTCCCCTTGAGAATTACAGGCAATGCAGTAAAGCTATATTTATTACAGTATTTACACAAAGCAGTGCAGCCATCTGAGGCACGCTGTGGGAATGCTACCACAGGTACTGCAAGCTAAGTTAGATGTGAGGGCGTGGTAAAGCGTGTGGACAGGGCATGGTCAGACCAGCAGATGGATGCCCACGTGTATCTTAGTCCTGAGGTGGGCAGATTGCTGCAAGCTCCAGGTAGGTTCTACGCCAGCCAGACCTCCATGGTGAGACCCTATCGCAGAATACAACTTGCATTTTATGTGGAGTTCTGTGGCAGGTAACATTGACTATGACTTGTGGACAGCACCATGCACAGTACCTCCCTGGACAATACTGGCACAGTCGTCTTTTATTTAGTCTTGTGAGCGTCTCTTTGGCTTTCTTTCTGCTCTTACTGAGAATAATATTCTCAAACAGATCTGCCAGTAGCAAATTAATGGAAGTGCTTAAAATTATTTTTTACAGTAGTTTCTAATTATTTTTAAGAAGTGAGAGGCTTTAGATCATTTTAGTAGCAGATTGCCCAACAATTCACTGAAGATGGAACACTTCCACAATTAAAGATTACATATTTGAATTCTGATATTTGTAAAATTATTTATATTCAGATCTATTCATGGAGTACAGTAATATAATTCAGTCTGTGTATACAACACACAGTCCGTGTATACAACACACAGTCCGTGTATACAACACACAGTCCGTGTATACAACACACAGTCCGTGTATACAACACACAGTCCGTGTATACAACATACAGTCCGTGTATACAACACACAGTCCGTGTATACAACATACAGTCCGTGTATACAACGTCCATGTATACAACATACAGTCCGTGTTTACAACATACAGTCCATGTATACAACATACAGTCCATGTATACAACATACAGTCCGTGTATACAACATACAGTCCGTGTATACAGAACACAGTCCATGTATACAACACATAGTCCGTGTATACAACATACAGTCCATGTTTACAAAATACAGTCCGTGTTTACAACACACAGTCCATGTATACAACACACAGCCCGTGTATACAACATACAGTCTGTGTTTACAACATACAGTYCGTGTATACAGAACACAGTCTATACAGGATACTGTGAGCAAACCAGGGTAATGAGCATGTCTGTCTCTGCACATCTGACTTCCATACAGTAGAAACACTAGGCGTTTTCCAGTTATTTTGAAATGGATAGTAGATTGCTACATGCTAGCTTCCTTTCTGTTGCTGGGATAAAACACTGTTTAAAAGCAACTCAGAGAAAGAGAAAGGTTATTTCACCTCCCAGATCACAGCCAATCACTGGGAGTCAGGGCGGGAACTCAAACAGAAAGTACGGTGAGGTGAACGCTGCTGGCTTCACCTTGGTTGGCTCAGGCTCACTATCTTTCTCATACAGTTCAGGGCGCTCTGCCCACAGCACGACGCTCCTCACAGTGGGCGGGGGCCCTTCTGCATCAGGTGACAATTCCCCACAGATATGCCTACAGGATCTAGACAGTGCCTGAGACTCCCTTCTCAGGGCGAGGCTGTGTCACATTGACAATCAAAGCAAAACTCCAACAGGCCATCCCTTAGCAGCTTAACACACAAACACACTACTTTTAATCTATGTCCCTTCATTCCTCTGTCCCTACAATCTCATGTTAATATAAAACACACTCCAACTTTTAAAAGTCCAGTCTAAAAAATTCCAGTGCTTTAAAAGTACAAGGTCTCTTTTGAAGTTAAGCCTCRTAGGCTGGAGAGACGACTCAGCGGTTAGAGCACTTATTGCCTTCTAGAGGACCGGAGTTAAGTTCCCAACACCCACTTCAGGTGGCTCATAACCACTTTTAACTCCAGGGGAACCGGAGTCATCTGGCCTCTGTGAGCACCTGTACACATGTGGCATACTTACACATAGACATACACATACCTATTAAAATTAAAATACAAAAATCCAGGGTCTCTTAACTGTGGGCTCCTACAGAATAAAAGTAACACACTTTTTTACCCCAAAAAGGAAATCACTGGGCATATAAACAGTCAGCAATGTAAGTCCAGACCCAGTAGCTCAGCATTTGGCCCCTGGGACTCACTGCCATTTTCTAGCTCCAAACAGCTCCAGCAGTCCCATTTCTTCATCTCTGCCATCCATGGTTCATGGCGCCACTCTGCTTTCGCCTGTGGCTAGCCTTGACAGCCACCCCGCAGTCCTGACATCCTGACATTGTCYACTACAACTGAGGACGCGCTTTMCCAGTGGTCTCTCCTGGTCTTWCTTCAGGCACKYAGTGTCCCTGCCACATGGCRCCAGGCCTCACCCACTCTCCATTGTTCCCACAGTCTCGCATCTTTTGTGCTTTTAAAACCAGCACTATTGGGAACTTTGGCCATTGCCAAGTTTGGCTGCCAGCCCCGCTTTGGACACAGCTTCTATGTGCTGACCCTGTGCAAGTATGTCCTTGTTGCCTCAGTAGAACACATTTCATTCAGTGGTATTGATCTCTCATTAATCATAACTGATTCTCAGCCCCAGTTGATCACCATATTCTTATTCCATAATATCTCACAATGGCCCATTCCAAGTCTTCACAGAATCCTGGCTTCCCTGTGACCCTCACATCCCAGGCCTCTGCTGTCTGCGTCTCGCTTGGCGTGCATACCTTCCATGCTCCCACTCGGAGCACTCAGCAGCTTTTCCAGGCCACAGTGCCAAGCCTTTACATTCTCCTCCAGACCCCACGGTGAGACTCGGCACAGCACGCTGAACTTCCTGGTGCAGTGCCTATCCTCGGCTCCTTTCTGCTGCTGTGATAATAATGATAGACGCTGAGGGAGAGGTACATTTCAGCTTCTGGTCACAGTCCGCCCGTCACCGAGGGAAGTCAGGACAGGAACTCCGCAAGAACAGCGTCAGGGAGGAACACTGTTGGAGTGTTTGCTGCTCTATCTGTCCCAGAACAACAGTGAGCCGGCTGGTATCAGTGAACAGTCGAGACAGCACCACGCAGATTTGTCCACAGGTCAGTCTCATCTGGGACCCTGCCCCAAGGGAGACAGACGCCCTCCTCAGGTGACTCTAGCTCTATCAGGTTGACACTTAAATCTAAATGGAACTTGAGAACTGGATTCGCCTACCTAACTGTATTAATCTCTCACTTGCCTGTTAACCTCTCACTTGCCCACTTCCTCTGACTGCTAGTCCACTCCCTGCGTTAGGTTGGCTTTTTGTTGTTGTTGGCATCAGCGTCAGCGTTGTCATAGTTGTCGTTGCTGCTGCTGCTCAAGTGGGTTGAAATGCTTCACATCCATTTTTCTGTGCTACGCTCATTTCACTAACTTGACGTCCTCTGTTTCTACCCATGCTGCTGCAGACGGTAGGATAAGCACTCTTGTTTGCTAATAATTCAAAGTTGTTTATAGTAAGTGGGGTACAGGAAAAATTTAAGAACCTCTATTCTACCTTTTATATTTTACTTCCATCTTCTATATTTAAACATTCGTTTATCCAAAATGTATATATAATGCAATACTTGCTTGAAAGCGTTGGTTAGGCTTCTGTTTCACTTCTTTATTGAAAGAAACGTATGGTCTAAAACATTTAGAAACTGCTGTCTTACACCCCATTCTCTAGGAAGCCTATTAGAAAAGTCGATGCTCAGAACCTACCCATACCTGCTGTCTCAGAAGTTAAAAGTAACGGTAATGTGCTGGGTACATGGCCACAGCCACGCGTCCTGAATAAGAGGGACCCACAACCATGTGTAATGCTTCATTTTATTTTGAATTTTCACTCTTTTAAAATTTCATTGTGTGGAGTGTGTATATGCACCCGAGTACATTTGCACATGTACGCATGCACATGCACATAGGCCACAGCACGTATGGAGGTCAGTGTACAACTTGGGGGTGTGTCTTCTTAGCTAGAGTTTCTATTGCTGTGAAGAGACAATATCTTCACCAAGGCAACTCTTATAAAGAACATTTGATTGGGGCAGGCTTACAGTTTCAAAGGTTCAGTCCATTGTCATCATGGCCAGGAAAATGACAGCATGCCAGCAGACATGCATTGGAGAGGCCGCTGAGAGCTCTACATCTGCATAGACAGGCAGCAGGGAGAGCATGACACTGGGCCCCTGAGCTTCTGAGACCTCAAGGCCCACCCCCAGTGACACACTTCCTCCAGCAGGGCCACACCTCCTAATAGGACCACTCCCTATGGGCCTGTGGGGGCCATTTTCATTCAGACCACCACATTCCACTCCCAGGCCCCCACAGGCTTATAACAGAATTATAAGGCAGAAAGCATTCAGTCCAACTTCAATAGTCCCCATAGTCAATTAGTGCCAACACTTTTTAAAAGTCCCAAGTTCAAAATCTATTCTGAGACTCATGGCAATCTCTTAACTGTAACTACCTGTAAAATCAAAATGTAAGGATAGATCACATACTTGCAACATACAACGACACAGGATATAGTCACCATTGCAAAGGGGAGAAAAGAGAAGGGAGTGAGGAAACCCTGGACCAAAGCGAGACGGAAAACCAGCCGGGCAAACTCCAAWCGCTGCGTCTCCATGTCTGGTGTTAAGTCACTCCAGATCTCCAGCTCCTCTCTGCTTTGTTGCCTGTAACACACTTCTCTCTCTCTAGGGCTGGTTTTGCTCCCTGTTAGCAGCTCTCCTCAGYGGTGTCCCACAGCTCTGGCGTCTCCAACGTCTCGGGCTCTGTCAGGCAACCCAGGCTTCACCTTCACAGCCTCACACAGTGGCATCTCTGAGTCTCAACGCATGAAGCCCTGACACACCTGGCCTCAGCACCTTTCCTTTGTCACAGAGGGAGATTCCATAACTCCTTTCTTGTATCCTTGACTTTAAATTCAGAACCATGTGTCCAAAGCTGCCAAGTTCTACTGCTGCTGGGGCTGGACCCTGGCCCCTCAAACAAAAGCGATTCAGGTTCACCAGCTTTCTGGTTTTTGATGGTCTCCTTCACTAAGCTTGGCTATCCTGGAACTCTATCTGTAGATCAGGCTGGCCTTGAACTCAGAGCAGAGATGAAAGGTGTGCGCCACCAGGCCTGGCCCTAAGCTTTTCTTTCATTCCGTTTCACTGACTGGAAGCGTGCCTGGCTGGGTCCTGCTCTGAGGTCACCACTCCCTTTGTTAATCTGTTCACACTTCCTGRTGCCCCTTCCCTCCTCAGAGTGGGCCTTCTGGATCTTTCCTTGCCTCACCTGCTCCTTTTCATTACAGATCTGCATAAGACGGCCACTGAGAGCCACACAACACAGACAGTTTGTAGACAAATGCAGAAAGCAGCCAAAGGGCAAAATAGCGAWAGAACAATATTTAGGCCATATATTTATATTCTTATCCTCTGAACCCTCATGAGCCAGGAGGCCCCATAGTTCAAATCACCCTCGGCACCACACTTCCATGCTCCTACTAGAACAGCCCATTAAGGCCACCTACAGCACTCACCTGCTCTTCTAGTCCAAAGTCCATATTCTCCTGAAGGAAAGCATGATCAGACTAATTACAGCACGACCCCGTCCCAGGTATCAACTTGTCTTAGTTAGAGCTTCTATTGTTGTAAAGAGACTCTGTGACCATGGCAACTTCTAAAAGGAAAGCATTTAATGGGCTGGCTCACAGTTCAGAGGTTCAGTCCATTATCATCCTGGCAGCAAGCATGGCGGCACACAGGCAGAAATGGTGCAGGAGAGGTAGCTGAGAGTTCTACATCTGCATGGGCAGGCAGCTGGAAGAGAAAGTGTCTCTGGGCCCAGCCTGAGCTTCTGACACACTTCCTTCAACAAGGCCACACCCACTTCAGCAAGGTCACACCTCCTAATAGTGCCACTCCCTATGCTCAGGGTTCTATAATAATAGTGCTTTGTATTTTCTCAGCTGTTTAACTTACATTTGAAACTGCAGAAACTAAAATTACACTTGAATTGTTCTCAACCGTGTTCTAAACTATTCTCAGGAAACCTTTTATATTTATTTTTGATAAAATATAATAAGAGTATAAATTGAAAAGTCAGATGTAGTCTACTTAGATAACTCACTTCTCTGTCTTGGTTCCTTTTATTCATTCATGTAATTACCTTTCAAAAGTATTTAAAGTGGCTTTTTTCTCCTCCTCTTAAAAATGTAATTAGCCAGGTGGTGGTGCATGCCTGTAATCCCAGCACTCTGGGAGGCAGAGGCAGGCGGATTTCTGAGTTTAAAACCAGCCTGGTCTACACAGAGAGGTCCAGGACAACCATGGCTACACAGAGAAACCCTGTTTTAAAAAACTAACACTCTCAGCCGGGCGTGGTGGCGCATGCCTGTAATCCCAGCACTTGGGAGGCAGAGGCAAGCGGATTTCTGAGTTCAAGGCCAGCCTGGTCTACAGAGTGAGTTCCAGGACAGCCAAGGCTACACAGAGAAACCCTGTCTCGAAAAA
>BDUI01000441.1:251329-270902 GCA_002335545.1 Apodemus speciosus | reverse complement strand
GAGTTTTCCTCAGACATTTGTATTTCCATGTTCATGAATTATCTGTTTACATATTTTCTTATTTTTATGCTTTATGTTTTATACTTACTAATTTTTTTCTAATGTTTTTAGCAGATTCTTCTAAGTTAAGAATATTAGTCCTTTGAATTATGTATCAATGCAAATGTGGCAAACATTTGTCTCTTGGGTGCTATTTTTGGCACTATTCATGTTTTTAAAATTATACCTACACTTTTTTCTTTGAGAACTTAAAATGTATGCAAATATAACGCATTTACAATGTTAAGAATTGTATATATTTTAAGTATTTTTATTTAATCCTCTGCCTTTCTACCAAGACACTTTTCCAAGGTAACTATTAGTATTAAGTCCTTGTGAATACTCCCAGTGTTTTGTTTTGTAAATATAAACAATTTAAATCTAGATATCACCAATTTCTTATCAAAAGCCATTTAATATTAACTCTAAGCTGAACAAGCTAAAACCTGAAATCTAAAAATGATGCTCCTAAGATTTTGGATTTTGGAATATTTTGAAGCTTTAGATTAGCAAAGATCACCTAGTAAATTATATGCAAATACTGTAAAACCTAAAAACCTAAAACCAGAAACACTCTGGTCCCAACAATTTTAGCTAAAATATTCCTGGATACTGTTCTACATTTCGTATCTTCAAGTTCATTAAATTTTTTTCTTAGGGACGGGAGTGGAAGTGCTGGAGAGTAAATCTAAGGCCTCAGGCGTGTAAGGCAGGTTCTRTGCCTYTGAGCAGCAGCTCTGGACCTTCAACAATGCATCCTGAGGTCCTCAGCATGCTAAGCCACAGAAAGGCTCCTTCCTAATTCTTTCCCTAGAGCCTCCTGCTCGCCCACCACATGGTGTGACRCTGTTGAGCGGGCTTTGGCTTTTGTGCTTTCTGAACATTGAAAACTGTGTACTCTTCCACACATTTTTTTTTTCAGTATAGAGTTAAAAAAAGTTGCAAATAATATATTTATTTTCTAGCCTGTTGAATATTGTATATAAGCTTTAAATATATATTCTTCAAAAACTCGGAGCTGTAGATTTACATGAATTGGAAAACACAAGTCTCATGAAAGCAAAGCAGCCAAATCAGATGTATTCACTTCCTGTCAGCGACCGTCTGCCTTCTTTTTAAAATTCAAGCAAGCATGTTAATTAGACACCCTCTGACAACCCTGTCTTCAGGATTCTAATTCTAAGATCACTAGACAGGTAGATAAATAGACTAGCCGTGCTCTTTGTCTCCTYGATGGAATGAGGCGCAGCCGTTTTGCAAAGCTTTTTCATGATCTTACCTCATCTGTGACTTTGCCTGTGCTTCATGCACTTACCACCCCCTGTCTGACTTATCCAAGATACTATAACAAATCCCCCAATATAGTGGTTTAGACACTTTATTTTTTCTTATGATTATCTGATGTATACAGACTTCTTAGATTCTACTGGGGAGATGGGGTGTCAGGAACCTCCAAAGAGGCATGCTGGATGTTGTAGTGAGAATTATGATTTAAAAAAAAAAACCCACAGAAATAGGGATGTGCTTTCATTTTAATCCCAGGTATGGGATATGGGGCTGCTTCAGATTGTCTAGAGGAGCTGAGTATGATTTGCCTCATGCTCCAGGAGGGGCGTGATTTTGTCAGCTGCAGATAGTTTCTGTGATTGTGTGACATTTATAATTCTGGGGACTCTTCAGAGGGTATATAAATACTACATCCTCAGGGACAGGGTGTGTTGTTGGTTGGTTTTAGTTTGTTAACTTGTCTGTTGCAAAGAAGAAAAAAGAAGAAATTAAATATCATGACAGTGAAGATCAAACATGCCCCAAGGAACTCGATGCTTTTAATCAGCAGRAAGGAGTCTAACAATAATGTTTGTTGYTTTCCCCATTTATCCTTTCCCCACTCCTGTCCTATAGGGAGTAGAAAGGGTGGAAGAAAGAAGAACGCACAAAGTAGCCAAAGTCAGGCYWCAGGATGTTGTTTGTAGATGGGAGCTAGGACTYCAGGGAATTACTATGTAGCATGGTTCCACTCTGTGTGGCTTACACTKCTCATACCATGGTGGGAGACTCCAAGCACAGTTTTATTTATTCTTGACTCTGTTATTTTAAAATGTATTTAAAAATATTAGGCAATATAATACAATGGTTAAAGTTCCAAAAGTGTAGGAAGATACCCCATGAAGAGTGGACATCTCACAGCTGCTGTTCAGCCCCTGATTCCCACGTGACTTGTGTGCTCATCACAGTAGGGATGAACGTGTATCTCATCCTTGGGTAYTCGAGTCTATTAATGCTTTCCTTCTTGAGGGTATGTGGTTTGTCTATCATGATGTCTTTGACTAGGCTTTATTTGTGTATGATGTGAGGCTAGGATCGATGGATGGAGCTTCAGGGACACCATTTCATTGATGTTCACTACCTGAAGACCTCTGTGGTGGGAGGGCTGGCTACATGGCTAATTATTTTTAAGAAATGTCAACATAATTCATCTGCTGAAAAATAATTACTGCAAACTATTATTGTTATTGTTGTTTTGTTGTTGTGTTTTGAAAGTCTCATTCTGTAATCCAGGCTGGCCTTGAACTTSTGTTCCTCCTGCCTCAGTCTCCTCAATAAGGAATTATAAGTGAAAGTTGCACCTCTGTCTGATTCTTTTGTTTTTGGAAATAAAAACTAAGAGGTTAGTGAGATGGTTCAGTGGGTGTAGGTGCTTACCCCTAAGACTAACGTCTTAAATATTGATCACAGTACACATATGGTATAGGGAGAGAACTGACTCCTTCAAGTTGTCCTCTGAGACAGACAGACAGACAGACAGACACACACATACACCCACACCCACACCCACATGCACACACACATATAAAATTAAATTTTAAAAAGCAAGGAAAACAAAGAAAATAAGAACCAAGGAATTGCTAATTCAGCTAGTATGTAGCTGTCACATTCTCTTGGATAGACATGTATATAAATAGTGAGGATTTATCAGGTTTAATAGCAAGATATTATACATTTTTCGAAAGGAGAAAATTCCCGAGGATGTTTTTAAACTCTTGGCTTTAGATACATGCTACCCAACATTTAGTGTTTCCTTGGGGGCATAGTGAGCCCTTTTTGACTCCTTTSCACTTTCTRCTCACAGTTATCAACCCTGGTGTTAATAGTGTGGTGCTTTGTTTTTGCTGSACTGAATTGGTAGGGAAGAACTTCATAAAGGTTTAGAAGAGCTGAAGAAGGGTATGGGGTGAGAGAAGGGACCATGTGAGCTTGTTTCTGTGGCCGTGACTGATAACCTCATCCTCCTGGTTCTCTGATGTCGAGCATGTGACATAGAGGGTCGAAAGGCACAGTAAGAGGAAACAAACGTGCTGAGAGGCTAGCAGCCCCTTGGCTTGAGGTRCCCTTAAGTCATGGAGTCACAGCAGTTCCTGTGGTGAGGAGACCGCTCTCAGTGGAATGAGATGAAGGAGCCATTCTGTGAGGGAAGTTCAGGTCATAACAAACTTCCTGTGTGGTCCCCTGTTAGATCTCTACCTTCCAAGAGAGAACTCAGGGTTTCTCTGCCCTGGAGTCCTAGGGTGTGTGGGCAGGCAGGGTACTTTTCTGGGTAGATATGACCCCTTGAGTTGGGTTTTGAACGGTTTCCCCTGCCTTGCCTTCAGGAAAGGCTGTTGGCCAGGTGGTCATGCGAGTTTGGAGGGTTGTGAGACTTAGGTGAAGAGCTCTGTGAAGAGACCTGATCCTTCACCACAGGTTGACCCTAATGTCTAGACTTCTGTTGTCTTCTACTGCCCTAGCRTGTTGTTTTTTCCCCAAAGTGTAACTATTTCTTAAGGGTCTAGAATTAACCTCTTATTACAAACACTGAAGAGGGGATCAGTTTATCATACCGCTGTGTATGAGGCCTAGCTCAGAGGGGAGTGAACCCAGAATAGAGGGGTTTTATAAGGCTGAGAAACAGCTCTGTTGGTTGGCTGGGCTGTTGGGGTGGTGCCCGGAAGGTGAGGTTCAGTGCAGTGTGGAGCTTCTAGTGGCTTGCTGGGAGAARCAGGGGTCCTCAGAGGAGGACGGGGAAGGGGGGTAGGTTTCTTCTACTTGACAGTGTGGTTTTAAGCCACTGATGTAAGAGGTTTTGTGATATCTTTCTAGGTTAGGGTGGAGAGATAAGATCTCCCAGAGGTCAGAGGTAAGCAACAGGAAGGCTACATTATAGCAGGGTCGGTGCAGGCTAATCAGCCCCGRCTTTCTCCCTTGCTGCCTGRTAGGTATTTGAGGTGACATTTAAAGCCATTGTACAGATCTGCCGTGGACCTATGGCAGAAGGAATGTTTTCTGAAGCCTGAGGAGAGCTGAGGATCAATTGTGTGTCTAAGAGCCATTTTGTCCTTCCTGTGTGGTCTCCTGYTAGATCTCTCTTTACCTTCCAGGAGAGAGAACTCAGGGTTTCTCTGCCCCGGACTCCTAGGGTGTGTGGGCAGGCAGGGTACTTTGTAGAGTTCAACCAAAATATTAACGGAGTCAGTGCTAAGGGTAAGAGAGGAGAGCTGGGACAGAGAAGACAGGTCACCATCAGAGAATCATCCAGGGGAGCTGGTTAAAGGTGCAGGCCTCTGGGAGTGAGGCAGCTGCGTGAACTGCCACCCCTCCAAGGAGAGTCTGCTGCCCATTAAACTTTGAGAGCTCTGAGATGAGAATGGGTGAGATTAGCTGGAGAGGCCTCTTGGGAGAGGTGGACTTGAATTTCAGAGTCTGGGCGATAACGTCTTTCAGATATTGTCCTCATGTGAGGACCCAAGGAGCGGTGTTCACCTGGGGACACTCGACTCTCACAGGAGAGGCTGGCAAGTGTCCCTACCATTCCCGAGATGGTGTTTCTGAGATGTCGCTTCTGACTTCCACTTACCACTTGGGCAGTAATTGCTGAGGGGACAGAGGTGCAGTGGCTGAGGATGGTATCTGCCAGAGTGCTTGGTTCATGCTKGAGCCAAAGCGCAGCTGGCAGGGCAAAGTGGTAGCCTGGCTGAGCCTACTTCCTGGAGAGGGGTAGGAGGAGAACACTGTCTGTTGAGTAGTCTTCATTCYGGTCCACAGATACCAGCAACTGTGCCACCTCATGTGTGGCTTTCACTCGCCGGTTAGCTGCACGTATCTGAGGAGCGTGGCTAGTGCCGCTGAGAGATCAGAGGTCCCAGTTGTCCTGGGAGGAGAGTGGAAAATATCTGGGCCCTGAGTGGCTCTCTCCTCCCTCACTGCTGCTTGCCTTCTGCTCCATCCTCCTATGCCGGCTTTCTCTGATTGAGAACACAGTGTTTTTCTTTTGGGTGGGTGAGAAGATGGAGAGAGAATGGTGCCAAGAAAGGAAGAAGGAACGCCGAAGAGAAGGGAACACATCATGGTTGTGACAGAAAGTAGCTGCAGAGATCCAGACAGGCAGCAACTCTCTGCTGTGGATGGGTGCTGTTGGCCTGCAGTCWCAGAGCTCAGCGGAGGGGGCGGAGAGAGCCACACCGACAGCAATGGCTGCCCTCGATTTGGCTATGATGAGAGAAAGAGCCACTGTGCYGTCATTGTTTAGGACAAAACAACAACAAAAACCTACCTAATAAGGGCCTGTACTGGCAACATTCTGTCCTTTCTAATTGCACCACAGTTGAATGGCAGGCCTCGCGGTCTCTCGGAACATTTGATTCAACTTCTGGCGTGGCTGTTTTAAAGGCAGGCTTATGAGCTCTGTGGGGCTAGCCGAAATGAGCAGCGGTGGGCTGGGGAGCCCCGAGGTGCTCTGCTTAGAGGGCTGTTCCAGNTAGATCTCTCTTTACCTTCCAGGAGAGAGAACTCAGGGTTTCTCTGCCCCGGACTCCTAGGGTGTGTGGGCAGGCAGGGTACTTTGTAGAGTTCAACCAAAATATTAACGGAGTCAGTGCTAAGGGTAAGAGAGGAGAGCTGGGACAGAGAAGACAGGTCACCATCAGAGAATCATCCAGGGGAGCTGGTTAAAGGTGCAGGCCTCTGGGAGTGAGGCAGCTGCGTGAACTGCCACCCCTCCAAGGAGAGTCTGCTGCCCATTAAACTTTGAGAGCTCTGAGATGAGAATGGGTGAGATTAGCTGGAGAGGCCTCTTGGGAGAGGTGGACTTGAATTTCAGAGTCTGGGCGATAACGTCTTTCAGATATTGTCCTCATGTGAGGACCCAAGGAGCGGTGTTCACCTGGGGACACTCGACTCTCACAGGAGAGGCTGGCAAGTGTCCCTACCATTCCCGAGATGGTGTTTCTGAGATGTCGCTTCTGACTTCCACTTACCACTTGGGCAGTAATTGCTGAGGGGACAGAGGTGCAGTGGCTGAGGATGGTATCTGCCAGAGTGCTTGGTTCATGCTKGAGCCAAAGCGCAGCTGGCAGGGCAAAGTGGTAGCCTGGCTGAGCCTACTTCCTGGAGAGGGGTAGGAGGAGAACACTGTCTGTTGAGTAGTCTTCATTCYGGTCCACAGATACCAGCAACTGTGCCACCTCATGTGTGGCTTTCACTCGCCGGTTAGCTGCACGTATCTGAGGAGCGTGGCTAGTGCCGCTGAGAGATCAGAGGTCCCAGTTGTCCTGGGAGGAGAGTGGAAAATATCTGGGCCCTGAGTGGCTCTCTCCTCCCTCACTGCTGCTTGCCTTCTGCTCCATCCTCCTATGCCGGCTTTCTCTGATTGAGAACACAGTGTTTTTCTTTTGGGTGGGTGAGAAGATGGAGAGAGAATGGTGCCAAGAAAGGAAGAAGGAACGCCGAAGAGAAGGGAACACATCATGGTTGTGACAGAAAGTAGCTGCAGAGATCCAGACAGGCAGCAACTCTCTGCTGTGGATGGGTGCTGTTGGCCTGCAGTCWCAGAGCTCAGCGGAGGGGGCGGAGAGAGCCACACCGACAGCAATGGCTGCCCTCGATTTGGCTATGATGAGAGAAAGAGCCACTGTGCYGTCATTGTTTAGGACAAAACAACAACAAAAACCTACCTAATAAGGGCCTGTACTGGCAACATTCTGTCCTTTCTAATTGCACCACAGTTGAATGGCAGGCCTCGCGGTCTCTCGGAACATTTGATTCAACTTCTGGCGTGGCTGTTTTAAAGGCAGGCTTATGAGCTCTGTGGGGCTAGCCGAAATGAGCAGCGGTGGGCTGGGGAGCCCCGAGGTGCTCTGCTTAGAGGGCTGTTCCAGRCTGAACAGCTTCCTCCTGGGTTTGACCCAATGGGTGAGGCYGTGTTCCAGGGTTCCTTGTGTGAGGGGAGGCGCGTGCACCCATGTGGTTCTCTGTTCTGTGGAGAATGACACCAAGTAAGGGAGAAGCTAGAGCTGGCCTCCTTCTTCAGGCCCTCCATTAGCACCAGTAGAGAGCTGCCGTTTGTACATGTGCTTATAAGGGCATGAGGGYTGCCTGTCTGCTCCCCAGGTGATGTTCCTCTCACAGCCTCTCCGGCCAGGTCTTCTGCTGCGGTAGGAGTCTCACATTTCAAGTTTCCTGTACGTTGCATTAGGAAAAAAAATGACTTTGGCATTCTTATTTGGAGATGCACTCTCTGGCCTACTGTAAGCCAATGACCAATGTGACAGATGTTTGTCACATTGCTTGTCAGTCATTATACATCCCGTGCCTGTGGCATACTCACGCTGTCCTGTTCCTTAAGTACCTCTGTTAGTGTGGCCCTGCCGTGAAGGCTTCCGCCTCTCTAGGAAAGGTACTACATTCTCTAGGGAATGTCAAGGTTCAGAAAACTTGACAAGGGGAGCCAGTTCACGCCTATGTATCATTTGACATAAATTGTTCAACTTCTTGGAAGATGACTTTGGTTTTCTGTAGACAGGGAAGCTGAGTCTTCTCCAACAGAGCTTGCAGGCTGGTTAGGGCTGACAGACATGAAGGTACTGTGTGAGCTCGGCTGCGTGTGAGTGAGCAATCGATTCTTGTTATTCACACGAGGGGAGGACTGTGGGCCATTTCTCTCTGGAGACAGGAGAGGGCTTTGCATTCTTGTGTTAACAACTCACAAGATTCTTGTCCATTTAAGGTAGTAGCAAAATTGCACTAACTGAACCTGAGAGGTATCTTCTTGGGTGGTGAGGACTCTGCTGTGCCCCACAGCTGCCCTTTAAGAGGTAATAAGGATGCTGGGCAGGACAAGGGGTGGAGATTGTGGCTCCACCTACTTGCTCCCTCCCCATTAGTTCCCGCCCTCCTGGATGTGCCTCCTGCCTAGTCTGAGTCCTTTAGAAACATGCAAACTATTTCATTTTAGACTCCCAGAAATGGCAGATGCTGGAGGAGCCCCCTTGATTCCAGCTGCCTGACAGAGACCAGGAGGCTGGGAGCAGAGGCCGCCATAGCTAAGCTGAATGACAGCCGTGAGGAATGTGCCCTTGACTGTCCAATGGAGCCGCTCTACACCCGGAGTCCCGTCTGCTTTTGTGTCTGTGATCAGGATCCCCTGTCACCTGACGGGCTGCTGTCCTGCTTCTTAAGCACTGCGGTATGCATAGCCTCACGGTGAAGATTTCCACCTCTCTAGGAAAGGTGCTACACTTACTTCTCATGCAAGTGGCCAGCCCGGAGACCAAGCAGCCCCAGGGGAGGGGAGAAGAGAGCACTCCGCTCCTGCTCTCGAACCTTCTGCAAGACTGAAACAGTGTCCAGAGGCTGACGTGCTAGAGTCAAGCTATAGTCAACGCTTCTCCTGCCATCCACATGAAATGGGTGCGTTACCTAGAATCATTCAGTCTCAACAGTCACTTGAATTAAAGCATGAAGTAAAAATCGCTTGAATGCTTCTGCGATGAGGCGCTATATTAGGTACCTTGAAGACTTGRTTAAGGAGCAGATCTGAACTCCATGTGGTTCATGTTCCGATAAGGTATAGGAATTGTACACAAAGGAGAAAATGGATTGAAGATGACATAAACAGGAGGGAAGATGGGGGAGACTGCCCGGATTTTGTGGCATTTGAGTCAGACATTGGAAGATTTAGGGTTTGGCCCTGAGAAGGGGCATGGAAAGAAAGGGCCCTGACAGGAGGTGCTGGATCAGAGGTGTAGGATAGAGGGGACAGAAGTAGAGGGAACTGAGGTTCTCAGGGCAGGGGAGAAGGTCAACRAGAACCTTTTGTCTGCTTCACGTACCAGTGACCCCAGGGGCTTCCCTCCTTTGTGTTGAGCCTCACAGTTCCTCTGTGAAGCAAATGCTGGTCTTTCCAGTTCATAGAGGAGGAGGCTGAGGAGGAAGGCCAAGAAATGTTAAGTAGAAACCAAGATTTGGACTTGAATGTAGCACCTCAGTGCCCAGTCTCTAATGGAATCTGTGAAGAAGGTAGGAAGGAAGGACCTCAAGCCCTTTGCTAGCTGTGAGGGTCTAGCAGATTTGGATGGGGTGCACCCGAGGTCCCCACAATGAGGCAGTCAGCCTCCTGGACTTCTTGGACTGGTTCCAGAGTCCAGGGTGGTTGAGCATCTGGCTTCCCATTCATCATCCTACTGGGAGAGCCACTGGCCTCTGTGTGGGAGGCACAGGAAGCCAGTACGCTAGGAGATACTAGAATGAAAWTTTAAACRTGGCCTTCTCTCTGGATTTTCATTCCCAAGGCTACCTCAAACCTTGCTACTGTGCAAGAGCCCTCCCTGACTCCCTCCCCCGCATCTCCAGCCTCCCCTGGGGTTCATGCAGGCTCAGTCTGCACACGGCGTGTTCTGCACTTGCTTCTTTGTTGCTGTGAAACGGGCTCCCAGCACAGTCAGCCTCTGTGTGGGAGGACTGGTGGCTGTCTTTGTAGGCAGGCATTTGCTTAGTGCAGGCTGCGTGTGAGCCCAGCATCCGCGAATCTGGTCTCCTTGAGTCGGTTGTTGGTGGTGGCGGGATGAGGCTGTGCCCTGGAGACTGACTGTGAAGGATGAGTTCAGGGTGGGATGACGGACCGCTTCTGGGACCAGTGGTATCTTTGGTATCTCCGCTTGCTTCGGCTTCTGGATCGAGGTATCCTGAGTGCGTATCTGGTCGTGTGTCTTTCTGTGTATGGGTGTATGTATATAACCATGTGTGCGAGAGACAGACAGAGAAAGGTACAGCAGAGATGGGAGTGGGGGGAAAATAAAGGAGATGGCAGGGAGCAACAGCGAGCAGCAAACCTTTAGCAGATGAAAGAAGGGCTGTTTTCTGGGGACATGTGTGACCCAGCTGGGGATGGGGAGCACAGAATCATTTGGGGGGGGGGACAGCTGTACAGCACAATCACATTTCTTGCTGGGTTTTCCACCAGGCTCTCTGTTGTAGTCAGGCAACTTAAACTGTCTTGTGGGGCTTTCTACAGAGCACCTGGGAAGTGATGCAGAGAGGAGACTGGTCCCTGCAGCTGGAAGCCGGGGCAGACCTGTGCAGAGTCCTGTCTCAGTCAAGCTCTGTGACCATAGGTGGATTGTGTGTTCATCTGGGCTTGTTTCCCCATCTGTGAAATGGGCATTTTGGGCCCTATCTGCGGTGGCTGTTGTTTAATTCCTGCATGTGAAACATATCATCATAGCTGGTGTGCACACTAGGTACTCAATACATGCAAAGTTCCCGGGTGCCTGGCTCTCAGCATCTTGGAGCTGCAGCACTTTTCCTGGGGACAGCTCCCTTTGTGGCCTGTATATAGACAGTCTGTGAGAAGTGTGGTTAGGAAAAGCCAAAGGAGAGCCAGCTTGACTTGTCATGTTTTCTGACCTTAATACATGTCAGTCACATTTATTACTGCAATCGAATATCCTGGTACCATCACGCAAGTCCAGACCTCCACTGTAAAGAAAGACCACTAAGAACTTTGTGTAGTAATTGGTTTCTAAAATGTTAMCTGTGCATCTGAGAGCTTTGGCTCCTTTAAGAAGTTTTGGCAAGAGTGAGACAAAATCTTTGATGAAAAATATGGTCCTGGAAAAGCTCTGCTACCCACCCCAAACTGTATCCCTCTCATCAGGGGTAGTCTCAGGTACACCTGAGGCAGATACCAGTGGAAGCAGAGCTGCCCAGTGCAGATTCACTGAGGCTTTATCGGGAGAGATCAAAGATGGAGGAACCCAAGCCAGCACTCTCAGGAAGCAGGCTTTTTCGCTAGCGCTCAGAAACACCTCTGGGAAGCCAGACATGAGATGAGATGAGGATGGAGAAGGGAACCAGGATTTTGCACTGGTGGAGCTCATAGATGGGGGAGGGTGAGACAGCCACCCCTTTTCTGTGTGATCTCAGCAAGTCCTAGCGTCTCTGTGTCTCCTTTCCTTCCATTGTAGAAAGAGATGGCTACAATAATGATGTGCATTTGAGGGGTCGCTGTAAGGGTTAAGTGGGAAGCTCTGGACCCCAGAACAAAATGCCCCTGACTGTTGGGGCTCCTCAACAAAGACAACCAGTCCCCGCTCTCCTACAGACATCCTGGGGACCWCAGGAACAGGTGGCATGCAACAGCCCAGAGCTGAGCAAGCTACTGAAGAGCTGTTAGAGGCACAGCGACAAGTTGTCTTCTTGTGAACAGAGGCCATGTTCAGATCAGCATACCATACTAATTTAAAGAAGAAAGTAGATGCCAAAATATAAGCTATATTTATTTTCAATTTTCATAAAATGCTGGAATCCAAGAACTGCCAACTTGTTCCAAGGGTCCTTGAATAAATAATTTGTTTTTAGCTCATTAGTCTTGGCTTAAAAAAATGGGAATATTAGTAATACCTATACCATACAGTTTGCAGAAAATGTGTTAGTTCATGTAAAAGTATCTCACATGATGAATTTGTGGATTGATGTATCCCCAGATAACAGAAATTGGCTGCCAGAAATGTGCATTCGTGCATGCACATTAGGCGTGTATAGGTTTATGGTCATTCCTGTAAACAGTGCCTGTAGGGGCTTCCTTAACATGAGGTTCTGGACTGTTTAGGATATCTGATATCAATAGGGGCTGTTGTGGGTTGGACATTGCTCATGTCACTCAGTTTTAGTTACTAGGTAACACAGTATTATAAACACCCACATGATATACATATATCCACACTCAAACAGGATTCTGCATATGGTGACTATAGTAATGTTAGCCATCATTGCATAGGAAATGGCATGTTGTGGGAGGCTAGCTCGTGGGAAATGCTCCGCAAATATTAGTTAGATGAATGAGTGAATGAATGAATGAATGAATGAGGGAGGGAATGAAGGGTCTGACTTCCACGCAGTGAAGAGATTTCCCTCAGGTCTCCATGGAAACAGAATGCAGCTCCCTTCCTCTGTTTTAGGATTTTATGTTTCCTTTGCCACTGCTATGCCTTATGCCATCTTGAAAGTCACAGGCCTCAAGAAAGCAAGGAGGGGATAAGGGATGAAAAGAGGCAGAGAATGATGGGTTTAATCCCAGGAAATTGAAATGGCAGACAGGCTGTGTGCGCCGATTGACCACGAGAGAGGAGAAATGAATCTGTGACTTGACACACTTAAAAAGGGAGGAAACATCAGAACACACCACAGAGCAGAAATAAACTTTACAGAAAAATATCTGTGTATGCTCTCTTATTATAGACACAGTTTTTCATCTCTCCCATCACTGGGGGAGATTTCATGTAGAAGCTAATGGTCAGGCTTGAAAACTAAGTCTGTTGTTTCTGAGAGCATGGCTGAACTGTATACAAGGGTTTAGCCAGAAGGGTGTGCCAGCTTGTTCATACATAACATTTCGATGATTTATTTTTGCTAATAACAGATGCAGTTTTTATTGTGTGCGTGCTGGGTGTTTATCAACCCTACTGCCTGTAATCTGGGCTGGTGGACATGGGCTAAGGAGACAGTTGCCATGATGGAGACCCTAGCCAGAGGTGAAAAGCTCATGTAGATCAGAAATGAAGAAGCAGCCTCACCCGTATTGTTGAGGCCTGGTGCACCTGCAGGAACCTGATGGGTGAGGGTTTGCCAGCGTGTGGTGTGGTCCACCAGCCCCAGCCCATGAGATAATTTTTGGTCACTTATATTAAGATATTCCTTGAGCTTCCCAGCCTGGAGGCTGCTCTGCTCTGCCCAGTGTTTGATTCTGCCACGTGGCCATGACTACCTCACCCCCTTTGTGTGGCCCCCCTGACCCTTCCTGTTCCTCAGTGCTAGTGCCTCGTTTTCCCTCTGAGTTCCCTGTGCCTTCCCACCTTTCCTGCCGGAACATGCAGTCTCAGATGTCTGTGGTCTGGCCTCCCTGCCTGCCCAGCCCCTYGTGTCTGTGTTTTCCTAGTACACTGGTTCAACCTCATGATACCTGTACCCAGTTCTCTGCTGCCTGTCTACTACTCTTCAGTCCGTCTCCAAATGTCTGTCCATTTTCATCCCCAGCCTGGGTCGTTGTGCCATTTTCTCCCTCTTTTTCCTATTCTCTAACTTAGAATTCCCCTTTCTCTTTTGAGTCATACCTTCTCTCTCTCTCTCTCTCTCTCTCTCTCTCTCTCTCTCTCTCTCTCTCTCTCTCCCTCCCTCCCCCATGTCAAGGTCAAAGGTTAACCTTGGTTGCTGTTCCTTGTATTTTGTGGGTTTTGCCTCTATTTTGAGATGGGGTCTTGTATTCAGTCTGGAGCTCTCTTCGTAGACAGGCTGGGTGACGAGTGAGCCCTAGGTATCGCCTGTCATATGCAGCCCCCGTGCTGGAGCTCTCAGCATGTGCTACCTCGCTTTGCTTTTTGTGCACGCATGCTRGGGATCAAACTCAGGTTCTTATGCTTGCAACCAAACACTTTACAGACTGGGCTATCTTTCTAGCTCTCTTCTARCCTATTTGTGCCATCAAGCTTTTACCCCCAATCCATTATTTTCTTTTAATTATTTATTTTATGTATATGAGTATGTAAGTATGTTGCTGGGATTTGAACTCAGGGTCTTCAGAAGAGCTGTCAGTGCTCTTAACCACTGAGCCATCTCTCCAGCCTATTATTTTCTTTTAAAAATAACTTCATGTATAAAATGGAGCTAAATTAAAATTATATATAAATGAAAATATAGTGTAGATGATTTTTGGATATGATAAAAATGATTTTTGGAAACATTTAAATGATAGGCTTAATTCACAACATACATTTTAGGCTGCTTGATTTCTTCTTGGGGCATTGTCTGCTTTCTGATGAATACCATAAAGCACTTGAGATTTTGCACCAGAAACCAACTGGAATCATCTGGGACTCATGGCATAGCACAGAGTTCCCATTCCCTCCCAGCCTTGACCCAGGCAGCTGGATTGGAACCCCTGGCAGGGACTGGCACTGGTGTCTCTGCAGGTGATTCTGATGGAGCCAAGCCTGGGGGCTGCTTGTTGTCATCTTTTAATATGATGCCAGAGAGCATGGGCAAAATGGCTCTAGGGCAAAATACCAAAGGAACTGAGATAATCCATCACTGTGAGAATAGCAAATACAGAGTAACAAGAGGATAAATGAGAAACAATGTAAAAGAATGTAATCTTTAGGGTATGATCTGTGCAACTTTATTTAGAAACTATAGCCATTTTTGTATCAGTACCTAACTAAACCCTGACTTTCCTTCATATTCCTGGGGAAACATTTGCCCTGTGCTCCAGAAGGTTGATTGGCCCCAGCTTGCTTTGAGTTTATAGCTCTCAGTTCTGGCTGCCTTAGGGATGACAGTTTGTCACATTGTGTGTCAAAAATATTTCCTTATCTGTTTAAGGTAAGATCTACTGTCATGGGGTGGGTACTATCACCTTCTGCTAGAATCAAAGGATGCTCCTTTACCTACTGTCAGAGAGCTGGACGAGGAGGAGAGAGGTGATGGACTTCTTGTCCACAGCTTTTATAGAGTTAGGTTTCACTCTGGCCAGGAATCTACTTGAGATTTTCACTGAAGTTCCCATCTCCCTGACTGATGTTCTCAGTTGTCTCAACCTTCAGAACTTTCAACCATTCCAGCCCAAGGACTGATTCTGCCTAAGTGCAATGCAGGGTCAAGAGGCAGCTAGTCCTCCTAGCCTAGGTTGTGAAGGCTCTTTGGCCAGTCTTGTCCTTACTACTCTTGTCCCAGGCTGTCTTTGACAGATGTTTTGTCTTTGGCTTCCCGACAACCTAGTTATGTGCACAGCTTTGGCCCATTCCTGGATTGTGCTTGGTGTCTCTGCTTAGACCAGCCAACAGGCTCCAGCTGTTCCTGGTGGATATCATTCCTGTTCTGGTTAGTGGTTGTGTGTGCACTTGGTATGACATATGGCTTCTTTGGATACATTTCTATGATATGTTGCTTCCCTTGGAGGGTCACTGAAAGAAGAGAGCAGCATGCAACACATGTATGAAAAGTCTGTTGGGTGATCCAGCTGTGCAGGGAGTTTTCTAATGAGAGGAAATGGTTGTAATCCTTCCACTGGAGCTGATTATTCATGTCAGACCAAGTCACTTTAACTTAGCCTCTAAAGTCACCAGTACATGCCTATCAGAGGAACTGGACTTCTCATCTGATAAGCAATTTGAAACATTGCCACAGAATAATCCCCTATCATGTCCTGCCTTCCCAGGACCTCCTCAGACCTCTCCTCTTTGTTTCCTTTCAAAATGCCCGGAGCCTCTGCTATGGATGATGACCCACATTCCCCCCTTTCTCAGACTCTTGCCTCCTATGTCCTCCAGAAAAAGTGCCCCTACTTAGTCACACCTGGTTCTCCTCAGGCATGTGGGCACGCAGGTGCCAAGTCCAGGGATTGGTGCTTCAGTGTGTTTCTGTGGGTAGTAATTATATATACCCCGTGGTGTTGCTCTGTGCAGTGAAGGAGGTAAGGTGTGTGGCCAGCGACTAATGCCAGCAAATACTCACTATGGGTGCTTTTCCTTTGTGATTTCTGTAGCTCTTGTGGAGCTTAATTGCTTCAAGGGGTCTTTTTTACCCATTATGAGTACAGGGCAGGCCTTTGTCCCCCATCATCCTTTTGAATTTTCCCCTAGATACCTGGGTCAAAGTTGTATTCTAATAGGAAATCTAGTAAATTCATGTTGACTAAGAGAGTATCTGAACACTCCAGGAACAAGGATTATAATAGCATTGGTAGGACTTAAAAAGAGAACAGTAAGGACTTGATAATGCCAGTATTAAATCCCTTTGGGTCCACAGTGTGCTTTTCTGGGCAGATCACATTGGTTCCCATTTTACAGACTTGTCAGAGTAACTGCTTTGCTGGAATCATACAGCTGCTAAGAGAAAAGCCAAGGTCCAGGACCTTTCCACATAGGGTGGGTTAGCTCCTATGCTGACTACTACACGCATTGAGAGTCCCACATAGAGAGTTCTGCATCTCCATTCTCAGCATGCATGTGAAACGGTGTCTTGCTATCTTCCCTGTTGGCAGATGGAGAGGATATCACTGACTGTGTTGTCTGTAGTGTGAGATCACCAGGTAAGATGTATCTAGGCCAAGTCCTGGGGGAAGGACACTGATAGCTTCTGTTTGGAGCACTGGTATGSAGTTTCCAAGCAGTAGGGCAAAGGTTACGATGATATGAGGCAAAGAAAGTAGCGAGGTTCCCCTGGGGTAGCATGGCCTCCCAGGGCCTGTGCTTCTATTGAGGTTTACTGAATGGTTGCTGAAGGCCAAAGGTGTTTTCCTCAGTGGTCAGAAAGTCAACTGAATTCCCAGCTTGCTTTTCACTTTGTGGGTGGAGGTGGTTTGTGGAATTGTGAAAGTGGTAGATTCTGTGTTAGTGGTTGAAGTGCTAATAATGCCTGCACTCTGGAAAGTTATAATTCACCATCTCCTGAAAGGATCCCAAAGAACCAAAAGCTAGGGGCTGGAGAGATAGCCCAGTGGTTAAGAGCACCAACTGTGCTGAAGAGGAGCCAGGTTCAATTCCCAGCACCCACATGGTGGCTCACAAACATCTGTAATCCTAGTCCTCAGAGAATCTGATACCTTCCCATCTCCATGAGTGCCAAGCACATGTGTGGTGCACAGACACGCATGCAGGCCAAACATCCATGGGGATAAAAAAATTAACAAAGCACATGGACAAAGTAACTGTAACCTCTCTGAATTTCTTACAGCCCACCCATCCAATTGTGGATTGCCTATCAGTAAATGGTCTTCTCACTCTAGTGAGTCATGGTTCTGCATGGACAATACCTACAACATCTGCAAAACACTCAGCAGTAACACCTACGATACTTCTGTATGCTATCAGAGTTTATTATTTCATGCAAATCCCTAAATGAGCGCTAAGAATTCTTAGGAGGGAGAAATAAGTGGGATGAATGAAGGAAGCATGCTCATTCTTCTAATAAACATCCTCTAAGGACCTACTGTGTACTATGCTGTGCTTGTGGATCTGGGCGCAGTATTGAAGGAGACTGTGCATTCGTTATGTCTAGTGAGAAGAAGGGCGATGTCAACAGAATAGATGATACGGTGACTTAATTATGAGGCTGGASGTCAGAGGAGGCGGAGTGTTTATGTGGTGAGAGCTGGGGAGAGGGCTTGAGCTTACTCTGCTTACGCCGGGTTACAAACAATTGGTGGAAGGGTAATAGCACGCCATTAAAATGTACTGAACTGTACTCATGTATTAGGGAGTAGACTTAGGAGCTGGGGATCCCAAGAGCCATGACCTGGGGTGCTTATAGTCAAAGGAAAAATTTGGATGCACAGAATAGACTTTACATCAAAATTGGCAAGTAAAATTAACTAGGTTTCCATAGGAGGAAAAAAGTTATGCACCTGGAGAAGTATATCTTCCCAGAATATCAAACAGAACTTTGATGAAGTCAGACATTCCAGTCAGTGAAATGGGCCAAGGTTCARTGGGGCCTGAAGGAGATGCCTAGCTGAAGGAGAGGGAAGTTCAAAGATGAGACTTCTCTAGGGGTTGAATGACCCTTTCAGAGGGGTCACCTAAGGCCACTGGACAGTGCATATTTACATTATGATAATTAATAGTAGCAAAATTACAGTTATAAAGTAGAAACAAAATTTATGGTRGGRGGGGGTCACCTCAATATGAGGAACTGTATGAAAGGGCATATCCAGAACATGTTTGYGAGGGAAGTCACAGGGAGTCCTTGACCACGAGCCTGCTGCTGGTGAGATTTTGAAGCTGTGGATTTGGATGCACAAGAGCAGGACAAGAAATTACAGGGATTCTGATTTCTTCATCCTTTAAGTGAGCGAAAGGCCATGCTGAGGTTTAGCTGGGGAAGTAGTAGAGTCACACTGGAGAGGAGTTGGGACCTTGACTTTACATCACAGAATGCCCAACTCCTTTTAGCACAGCGGTTCTCAACCCGTGGGTCATGACTCCTTTGGGAGTTGAAAGACCCTTTCATAGGGGTCACTTAACACCATGGGAAAGCACATATTTATATTATGAATCATAATACTAGCAAAATTATAGGTATAAAGTAGCAATGAAAGTAATCTTATGGTCGGGGGCAGGCAGTCACCACATATGAGGAACTATATTAAAGGGGTGCAGTATTAGAAGGTTGAGAACCACTGTTCTAGCAGCAGCAGCAGCAATCTGCCTGTGGTCCKAGGGAGCACTGAAGTAGAAGACGCATGGCATGAGTCAGAAGCCTAGAGGAGGCAGTGACGCTGATAACAGCCCAGGGAAGACAGCACGGGAGACGGATCRTGGAAGTCAGAGACATGAGAAGCTATTTCTTAAGAGTCAGAAGAACAAGCAAAGACTTCAGGGGAATGAGGGGGGGTAGTTAGGGATCATCATGTGCAGGGGGTGGAACAGCATGGAAGGGTTTGGTGACAGAAGGCATTGATGCCTGCTTGCACCATCGTTTCAGTGCCTTGGYGATGAGCAACCAGATTGCAGTGGGAGGAAGTGGTGAGGATGAGGCAGCAGCCAGCACGTACTGTTTGTTTGAGAAATATGTCAGAAAATACAAGGTAAAAATAGACCAGTGGTTGGTGGGACATTAGGGTCAGGCGGTGGTTTTCTTTAAGAAGGGAGGCCTGAATGTATTTAAGGTTGGGGATGGGGCAGTGACAGAAGTTAGGAAACAGGAATGGATTTAGGAATTGACTTGTAAATGCAGAGACTGGTGGTGAATCTAGGCAAAGTGTCATCTTGCTGCTTGCTGGGGACACAGCATGAATAAAGCATGAAGTCTTGGTAGAGTTTGCCTCTAGAGAGTGAGCAGATAGCACAGGAGTCAAGCAACAGTTGAATTTATAATAGCAGCTTGTAGTGAGTGCTACGAAGTTCAGAAGTGGCCTGGGAAGCGGGAGGTGGCCGGATCAGAAAGTGTGCACACAACTGGGAGACCAGGGAATAGGGCACTCTCTGTTGGGAGGAAGAAAAGAGGACTTAGGAAATGATTTAAGTAGAAAAAGTAAAAAATAAGCATTTCAAGTTAAGAATGTCATGGGCTAAGGCCAGAGATATGAGGTAATGTGTGACCTTAGATGGGGCCTGGCCTACTTCATTCAGACCTAGAGTCAACCTGTAATTTCAGAGGATGCCATTATATAGATGAGTTAGCTAGAAGATCAGAGAGAACCCAGGGCTGGAGAGAGAGAGAGAGAGAGAGA
>BDUI01000441.1:216595-244266 GCA_002335545.1 Apodemus speciosus | reverse complement strand
ATGCACTAGTATACAAGTAGAAAGATAGGGATTTAGAAGGTAGTTTGATACTGTATCCAAAAATAATAGTATTACATTTACCCCTAGGACATGTGAGCTTCGCAGTCATGATATCTTGGCTGTATTTACAGTACTGTGCATATGTTTACTTCTGAGGAGTGAGCCTTAAATCTACTCAGAAAGCAGATAGTTATCCCCATGTCATTCATGTCACCATTGCAGTTATTACTGTAATTTACAGGATTTACACCAGGTAAGACAGTTGATGACGTCCCCCTGACTGGCACCCTTCATAGCACCTTCCGGTCCTATGAGAGCTGTTTAGTAGGGAGGATGCTTCCTAGTCAGTACTGGTTTTATTTTTTTTTTTTTTGGTCCTATGACAGTGTTTGTGGTATCTTCAGCAATAGGGTCTTATCATCAAGTTCTGGGGAGCAGCCAAGGCCAACGACCTTAGCTTGTATTGTTTTGGGGCGGTGTCTCTGAGAGAACTCTGAACGACGACTAGAGGAGAAGTATCCCCTACTGGCTCTGAACTTTTTGTCAACTTATGGTTTTTGAGATAACTCCAATTAAACTCTTGTATCTATATACATCCATACCAATACATCTTATAAATTAGTAGGCTTCCATATGACTTTAATCCTTTAAAAACCAAAGACAAACCTACAATAATCAAATGAGTGGTTGGCCATATTTACRGTACTCTGCATGTGTTTACTCCTGTGGAAGTCAGAAAGCAGATGGTTACCTCATAACACTGATGCCACTATTGTGCTTCACAGGACTTACAGTGGGTAAGGCGGTTGATGACTTCCCCTGACTGGCAGCCCGGTGGCTATTTTGCAGAATGAGTTTCTTTTTTGGCAATATGTTAAATGGCTAGGCATGGGGAGGCTTTGAGTCAACATGGCTGGGTTGACTCAYGACTCTAACACAGCTCTGTGACTTTAATGTAGCACTTAGGTTGCCCACCTTGATAAGAAACAAATATCACATTGGTTTAGCTTATTCATGTTTATTGCTTAAAACATTAGTTACTAACTSTTAGTCTTAATTGTCTAATATCTACATTTTGGAAAAGAAGATAAGGGCTGCACAGGCAAGAGGATGCCTGGGTCCTGAAAGGGTAGATGGATTCTATGAAGTCCTGGAGAAAACACATAAGACCAGGCACTGAGACCATGTCTAGGCAGAGAGCAAGAAGCCAGCTCCATTTGCCTTGAATTTTGTTTCTCGGCATTGGGGACAAAACTTTTGTGTTAGGCTTCTCTGTGAACTTGGTTTTTTCCAGTAGGGGTGGACCATCAGTATACCTTCAAAGGTCCCACCTCATCACCTTGAGGCTGCTCACTGGTCAACTGTGCTGGGCTTCCTCTGAGACAGCAGTTYCCCTGCTGGCTCTGCCAGCCAAGTTCAAGGTGCTTCCTGTCTTGCTGGATTTCTTTCTCTGTCAAATAAATTAAGGGCTTCCATGGCCAGCCCTGAATAATGGACACACTAATTGACAGGCATTAGAAAGCTCTGGAGGTGATAAATCTTCAGGCTTTGGCAGTATCTGCTGAAATCTATTCTTATTGACCACATCAGGCCCAAGGATCCAAGGGTGGTAGTGAAAGTCAATCTTAATCTATGGTGTGGGGGAGGTAGTAGAGTTCTTGGAGGTAGATCCTGGGTCAAATGCTAAAAGTATAAATGTTAAAGGGTGTCCCCTTTTTTGGGCAGTAAAAGTGATCATAGCCACTGCTTCAGAAAAAGTGGAGATAGTCCTTGTCTGAAACATTAAATTGAGAGAATTTATGTCAGAGATAAATTATGGTCATCTGTAGCATGCAGTTTTTACTACCCTACTTTAAGCTCTGGGTGGGCCATGCTACCAGACTTACCCAGGTGCCCTCGGATCCACAGATGAAACACACACACACACACACACACACACACACACACACACACACACACACACACACACAAGCGTGCACGCGCACACCACAAATGCCAGTTAATCATAAAATGCCTTTGCTAACTCTCAGTGACTAGGCACTTCTAAACCTCCTCTGCCACCACAGGCATAATTGGACAGTGTCCATTGGCTACTCCAGCTGAAAACTCAYGGCTGGTTGGCTTTACATYCTGCTGCTCACCACTTCTGGCCATTCATCTGAAAGGCAAGCACCCATTGTACCTGTTTGTTTGATGCGTTTGAATGGGGGGAAGGGCAAGTGGGTTTGGGGCGATGATGATGAGCTCTCTTGTAACTATGTTCTTCTCTAGATAGTATTCTGGGCTGACACTTGATCACCGAGGAGAGGATCACTGTGCACAGACTGAGGGAGCTGAGCTTGTGAACACAGAGTGGAGACGATGAACTAGGCTGTTACCAGGACTTGATTAGGTCTAGTAAAGCCTCTTACAGACTCAGGATGTTATGCATTTACAAGGTTGGGTTCCTATAGGCCTTGGAGCCTATGCCTTGGGTTGGATGTCATGGATTAGTGGCCTCCCAGAAGTTACTTTACACTTTCTTTATCAAAGAGAGGCAGCTCCAACCAGAGGCCAGCAGATATGGTTGGCAGGATGCTTGAGAGCAAGAGCAAGTACTGGGAATGTACAAGTGTGAGACTTTTTAGGGGCTGAGCTACCACAGGAGGGAAATGATCTAAAGCCCTAGCCAGAACTCTCTTGCCTCTGTTGTGGATACTTATTTGGTTCAATTAGAAAAGTCCTTGATTATGAGGTCATAATACTTACTCAACAAATGCTTATTGAATAGGAATACCCACACAAGCTCTTTTATGAGCATAAGCAAGACAGGCAGAGTCTTTGCCTTCATGGAACTGTGACAGAGGGGAGAGATGCTTGCTTGGAAGTTACCAGGGAAGCAGAGAAGAAAATATTGTCTGTGGACTTGGACTTAGATGGTCTTAAAGATGAGAGGAAAATGGACCTATGAAGGCAGAGGACAGAAGAGGAGAGTCTTGGAAATAATGTTCATGTGAAAGAGATATGTCTGTATACATTACAAGTGTGTGTGAGGAGAGACAGGAATGAAACAGAAAGCTGGGAACACTGACTGGGTGAGCTTTCTGTCCCACATGGAGACTAGGGGTTTGCTCTTATTGGGCTGCCATTGGGAGATCCCAGAGAGCAAGGCAACATTGCTCAATGTCTCCTGGCTGAGGTCACTTAGTTGCCTGAATGTTAGCAGGGCTGCAGGCTGTGATTGTTTCAATATGTTCTCTTCCTGGCCTTCTCACGGGAGCAGTGATAACTTTATTTTTCCCACCTCTCTGTTTTGGGTATATGCCAGTTTAGCAGCTCTGTGCTTCCAGTTGGGAAAGAGCTTCTGTTCAAAGTGCTAAATGGGTGGAGTCTTTCCGCCACTGTGGAAGGCCTGCTGCCCCTCCTGGGTGTTGACCTTGGCTGTAGAGGGTGTGTTCCTTGATTTAATGTTTTTTTTTTCTTCCTCTGCTTTTTAAGTTCTGTCCTGGTACTTCTGAATAACCAAAGGTTTCTTTAAGGAGGCATAGCTAGGGTAACATGAGTTGGGAGTGAGCAAGTTGTCATGGGAATGTAGGTCTTTACTTCAGTTAGATTTACTTTCACTTTATCATAAGTACCAGAAGCTTCATAAATTTAAATCAGTTCTAGGAGCAGATCCAAGTCCAGGAACATTTCTCAGTGTGGAAGAATAGGTTGTCAGCAAAGTTAGGGGTGCATTTTTCAAGATAAAAATCTATTTATCTGGGTGTGGTACTGTATTGTGGAAGTATTAGCCAGATAAATTCTTTCYGCCATCAAGTTGGTTTTGGTTGGCATTTTATCATAGAAACATAGGCCCAAACCAGAACAGTGATTAAATGAGGATCTCAGTGGCAGGCACAGGTTAAATCCCTATGAGATATTAGTCAGAGAGGCTCAGAGGCATCTAAAGCAATATAGGCTCGTGTCAATGCTCTTTGGGTGGCCAGAATAACTAGATGGGAAGACTGGATTGCTAAACAGACAATACCMTTGGGTTGCAGGACACAGAGAAATCACTCTTGAACTGACAAGAAATAGTGGGATGGGTGCTTATGGCAGTAACCAACTTCTCTCTTGACTGGATTGTTTACTCAACAGGAAGGACTTTATGACTGGGACTATAAGCACGGTCAGAACTCACGGAGCTGCTGGCTGCTGGGAGTGTGGCCACTGGAAGGTTATTCATGCCCATGTGCATATGAGCAACATGAGTTGAACTCAGCCGGTTAAAAGTGAGATGTTATAAGAGAAGGTTGTGAAAAGAAGTTGGAGGGAGACTGCTGGGGAATGGTCCTGGGGAGAGTTGGAAGGGCATACTGAAGGGTGGGTATGATCAAGATACATTTTATACATCTATGAAAATTTCAAGGAATAAACAAAAAATGAAGATAAAAATGTCTAGACCTTTTAATTAAAAATAAGAACCTGGGAATATGGCCCAGTGATAATGATTGTATTGTAACTTGGTTTTTTATTTAGGATACTGATTCTTTTTATGTACCAGAATATTATAGGAACATCTTCATATCAGCCCCTATACTAGTATAGCTAATGTTTTGCAAATCAAGAAACTGAGGCAAACAGTCTAGTGTCATGCCCAAGTTGTTTGGCTTATATAATGCCATGCATGGTGGGATTCTAGACTGGCTTTTCTTAACTTGAGCCATGTGTCCTCTCCACTCTACCACTGGTGGCTCTGATGAGAACAGTTGGACCCTTGGTATTGGAGGCAGAGTCATGGTGAGCTGTTCATACTTGTGCTGGGGTCTCTTCTGGCYACCAAAGCATCTGGGACTGTGATCCTAGGCTTCTTTCTGTTTTGAAGCTAAGTCACCTCTATCCTTTCTGGAGTTCACATTAACATCTGCTCATCACCAAGTGGACCCRTGGAGTCCTCTGGCTCTGCCATTCCTTCTTCAGTCCTCTGCAGAATTGGAGRAGTGACAGATGGGAGGTCAAGTGACAGATGGAAGGTYAGATTTTAGACATCTTGGGCTTCATTCTGATCTGCATAGTGCAGAGTGCATGGACAGGGGCTTTCTGTGGTCCTGCTGCCATGAGCTAGGGCTAATATAGGGGCTTCTTCTGTGCAGAAGAAAAACATTTTTCCCCTGAGCATATGGAGGGTAGAAGAATAAAAAGTTATATGTCACAGGCTAGTGATGTAATTTCTCTATTGCTCTTTATTTTTGGGGACYGCATCGCACTGAACTTGGAGCTTATCAATTTGCCAAGAGTAGCTGTCAACAAGCTCCAGGAATCCTCCTGCCTCCACCTCCCCAGTGCTAAAATTACAGATGTGCTCCACCATGCCTGGCTTTTGCGTAGGTGCTGGGTATCTAAACTTAGATCCTCATGCTTGCTTGACAAGCACTTTACCAACTGAGCCATTTCCCCAAGCCCTCTGCGGAGTTGTGTTCAGTCATAAAGAAGAACAAAAGTATATCATTGCGGGGAAAATGGATAGAACTGGAGCTTAGCAAAACAAGTCAGGCTCAAAAGGAGAACTACTGCACATTTTCCTTCCTATGTTAAATCTAGATTAAAAGTGCCATTGTAAGGGTCTGAAAACAGAAAGAACATTTGAGAAGAGGGAGACAGCTGTGGGGCAGGGGGACAAGAAGGTAACAGAGGGAGCCATGAGCAGAGCGTGTAACACACGTATATGACAATGAAAGCATCATAATGAAATGCATCATCTTACACGATGAATATATGCTAAGAGTATGAAGTGTTTGTTTCCTTTGTTTGTTTGTTTTTTTAATGTGATTTCGAAGGTGCCTGGAAGGATTCCTGCCNTTGGGTTGCAGGACACAGAGAAATCACTCTTGAACTGACAAGAAATAGTGGGATGGGTGCTTATGGCAGTAACCAACTTCTCTCTTGACTGGATTGTTTACTCAACAGGAAGGACTTTATGACTGGGACTATAAGCACGGTCAGAACTCACGGAGCTGCTGGCTGCTGGGAGTGTGGCCACTGGAAGGTTATTCATGCCCATGTGCATATGAGCAACATGAGTTGAACTCAGCCGGTTAAAAGTGAGATGTTATAAGAGAAGGTTGTGAAAAGAAGTTGGAGGGAGACTGCTGGGGAATGGTCCTGGGGAGAGTTGGAAGGGCATACTGAAGGGTGGGTATGATCAAGATACATTTTATACATCTATGAAAATTTCAAGGAATAAACAAAAAATGAAGATAAAAATGTCTAGACCTTTTAATTAAAAATAAGAACCTGGGAATATGGCCCAGTGATAATGATTGTATTGTAACTTGGTTTTTTATTTAGGATACTGATTCTTTTTATGTACCAGAATATTATAGGAACATCTTCATATCAGCCCCTATACTAGTATAGCTAATGTTTTGCAAATCAAGAAACTGAGGCAAACAGTCTAGTGTCATGCCCAAGTTGTTTGGCTTATATAATGCCATGCATGGTGGGATTCTAGACTGGCTTTTCTTAACTTGAGCCATGTGTCCTCTCCACTCTACCACTGGTGGCTCTGATGAGAACAGTTGGACCCTTGGTATTGGAGGCAGAGTCATGGTGAGCTGTTCATACTTGTGCTGGGGTCTCTTCTGGCYACCAAAGCATCTGGGACTGTGATCCTAGGCTTCTTTCTGTTTTGAAGCTAAGTCACCTCTATCCTTTCTGGAGTTCACATTAACATCTGCTCATCACCAAGTGGACCCRTGGAGTCCTCTGGCTCTGCCATTCCTTCTTCAGTCCTCTGCAGAATTGGAGRAGTGACAGATGGGAGGTCAAGTGACAGATGGAAGGTYAGATTTTAGACATCTTGGGCTTCATTCTGATCTGCATAGTGCAGAGTGCATGGACAGGGGCTTTCTGTGGTCCTGCTGCCATGAGCTAGGGCTAATATAGGGGCTTCTTCTGTGCAGAAGAAAAACATTTTTCCCCTGAGCATATGGAGGGTAGAAGAATAAAAAGTTATATGTCACAGGCTAGTGATGTAATTTCTCTATTGCTCTTTATTTTTGGGGACYGCATCGCACTGAACTTGGAGCTTATCAATTTGCCAAGAGTAGCTGTCAACAAGCTCCAGGAATCCTCCTGCCTCCACCTCCCCAGTGCTAAAATTACAGATGTGCTCCACCATGCCTGGCTTTTGCGTAGGTGCTGGGTATCTAAACTTAGATCCTCATGCTTGCTTGACAAGCACTTTACCAACTGAGCCATTTCCCCAAGCCCTCTGCGGAGTTGTGTTCAGTCATAAAGAAGAACAAAAGTATATCATTGCGGGGAAAATGGATAGAACTGGAGCTTAGCAAAACAAGTCAGGCTCAAAAGGAGAACTACTGCACATTTTCCTTCCTATGTTAAATCTAGATTAAAAGTGCCATTGTAAGGGTCTGAAAACAGAAAGAACATTTGAGAAGAGGGAGACAGCTGTGGGGCAGGGGGACAAGAAGGTAACAGAGGGAGCCATGAGCAGAGCGTGTAACACACGTATATGACAATGAAAGCATCATAATGAAATGCATCATCTTACACGATGAATATATGCTAAGAGTATGAAGTGTTTGTTTCCTTTGTTTGTTTGTTTTTTTAATGTGATTTCGAAGGTGCCTGGAAGGATTCCTGCCYGACCTCTCTGACCCTGGCAGTGCTTGGACACCTGACAGTTTCATTCACTCTTTATTAGCTACAAGGTAGCTGGTCTTTTAATGAACGCTAAAATAACTCACCCAGGTGCTAATTTAAGACTCTTCCGGAAGAAGTAGAGGAACAGTAGGCAGTGTGGGGGACCGTGGGAGGGAGTGGGGGCSGGTGGTGTCTAGAGTGAACGGCATGACTCACCTGGTGGGAGGAATTCTGGGATGGCTTCCTGKAGGAGAGAAGCACTTAGCCTTGTGTGGGGGCCAAGGGTGCGGTTTCAGGAGCTGTGGCCTGGCATTCACCAAGATACTGAACATCAGTTTTTWGCTTYTGGGATAATGGAATTAGCTCCAGTAGTACACTGTACAAAGCTGTTATTAACTTGCAAGCTTTTATAATTACTTCTCAGAAGCCCTTTCGCTTTGGTGTAGTATGTCTTCCCAGGACTTTTAACATTTTTAAAAATGACATTCAATTAATATAAAAGATGAAGCCCCTTTAGATTTCACGATGCCTTAGGAAATCACCCTTTCTCTCCTCAGAGACACTCTGACTCCTCTCAGGGATGCCCTGGAAACTTACCTGAGAATAGCACAGTGGTGGCAGAGGAGGGGGTCTTCCCACGGGGAAAGGTCCCACTGCCGAACCTTCCAGGGCCAAGAAATCTTCCACGGAGAAGCCAGAATACTGTCCTCTGTGTCAGAGCTGGATTTAGGGAGGCTGAGTGGTAGGCCTCCCAGCCAGGGTATGGGGTAAGGGGCCACAGTTGGCAGGCACTTCTGGCAGCTACTTAAAAGGGGCCCTTGGTGGGACTGAGGGGGTGGGGTCGCCTTAACTGTGCTCCCTGTGAAGTAAGCGGGGATAGCTATTCTTAGGATCCGGGGAAACTTTAGCAACTGAGTGGGGATTACACCATCTCTGTGGGAGGGAGGGATGTGAACATCTTACAAGTGCCATGYGCAAACACCCTCACAGGAAGCCTCTGCCCTGACACAGACCCTGGGTGTTACTATAGCTTCTGCATGTGTAATGGCAGCTGAGCATTTAGGCCAGATGTAAATGGATCAGCTGCAAATAAATAGCCATAGAGCTCTAATAACAGTAAACAGCCCTCTTTTCTCACATTTTATAACTGAATCATTTGAATATTAAATACCCAGTTTTTCTTTAACTCTGAAAATACAGCTTCTTATTTAAGTTTTACAATGAGAATGGGAGAAAGCTCCACTTCTTTGTAGTTTATAAAGCATATCTATTGCCTTATTTGATTTTTTCCAGTAGTACATCTGTATTCATTTTATACAGATGTACTGTTGGAAGTGACCAGATCAGTGGCTAGCTGGACACTGTCTACCCATCAAGCAATGATATTGAAACTTGAGCTCAAAGCTCTGGATTCCTACTCTACTGACCCTCCCACCACACTAGATGTGCTCAGCTCATCATTACTCAGAAAGAGACTCATAGTTCTAGAGAGCCAAACGTTAAGATTGGGTAGCCCTGTTGCTTTGGGCTTGTCCTAAGGGCAGTTAGTTCATCATGGCAGACATGCATTGCAGTGCAAGATTGCTTACATCATGAACTAAGAAGCCTGGAGAAATGGAGAAATTAGGGAAGTCCATGTAAGGACATGACCTCCATGACCCAAAGATCTTGCGTAAAACCCTGCATTTAAATAATGCCATCCCAGGATCCAAGCCTTCAGTCCATGGCCTTTGGGGGACATTGAATGTCTAAGCGGTAACACTGCRAGTGGTGTCTGAGCAGGCTGGATTATTATAAATGCTTATGTGGCTGCAGAATATAGGGTGAGAGACAGCAGAGTGGAGACTGACTGGCAAGGCCTGGGGGTGGGCGGCGCTTAGAGGGAGTACACAGACATGGCACAGTTCATCGGTCAGAGGAAGTCAGGGGGAAACTCACACTTTGAATTAGAAATGAGGCCGTTTCCATTATCTCCATATACAAGCACCCACAGATGAATGGGCAGAAGCTTTCAGACTCAAGAAGATACTAAGATAAATATTTAAATGGAACAAATTATGCTTCAAATCATTAAGGCAAGCTTAAATCTCACAAATAAGGTTTCTCGTTTCTCTGAATCTCAATAAGATTTTTTTTTTGAGGGAAATAAAGTCGGCTTGATGCTTTAAGTGCCATTGCTGGGTTCTTGAGGTCTGTTCTGGATCACACAGGTGGGCAAGGAAGTCCTTTCCTGGCTGGCCAGCTCAAGCAGGGGCCTGGTCACACCAAGTGGTAAGATAGAACCAAAGGCCAATGTTATGTTTGGGATAAAAAAACAAATTAATTTGTGGCCCTTTAATGCTGAGTTGGAAGGTTCTAAGAGTTGGGGAGTGGGCAGGATGGGCTTTAGGACGAATCCCCTGGGTTTCAAGTGTTAAATGCTGGGGTATATCCTTTGAGGGTATCTGAAACTTGGGACTCCTTGATTCAAGTTAATGTAGGTGATTCRAGTAATTATAGATGAACACAGACGTCTGAATGCTGTCCCTGGACTGCCACTAGTAATGATGTGCTGACCAGTGGTGTAGGTGAGGGTTTCAAAGATGGCCATGAGGCTTGGGAAAGCATCAGAAGTTCTGACAGTCTCACCTGGAGCAGTTAAGGACATTGGCTCCTGTCCCCGCAGACAGACCAGCTCCTGCTCACTGGCCTATTAGCTGTGCGTGTCAGGTAGAAGCTGGCTATGGCAGACGGTGGGTTTCGTGAGGCTGGGCCTTGGCACTCCAGCATGGGTTTTTGTTGTATCTGTATCTATCACAGTACCCATGGCTCTGCATCTTGGGTCTGAGGTCTTTTGATAAGCACGATGCATGATGGCTTTGCCACCCCCAAGTCAGGCTTGCGTTCAGTTTCATCCCAGTTTTCTTCTTGAGCCACCACATAGGTGCTTAGATCAGTCTTCACAGATGAAGTATAATCTTACRTTYTTTTCACAAGCCCAGGGCTATTAGGGTCCAAATGTAATTTAGTGTGTTTGAGGATTTTGCATGGGGGTTGACTATAGTTTTTCTTGTACATTTTCCTTTACCTCCTTTCCCCATATTCCTTCCATTTCTTTCTTTTTGAGATAACTTTTACTCCCTGGAACTTGCTGTGTAGCACAGGCTGGTCTCAAACCCACAAACCTCTTGTCATGGCTTCTGCTGGGATTGCAAGCATGCACCCTGCTGTCAGCTTCCCATTTTCTACATCTAGAGTGTGATTAGTTGTATTAGAAGGAAGAAGGACACCCATTTCCAACAGAATCACCGAATTTAACCAAATATAGGCTAGAACCAATCAAGTGCCCAGTGCTGTGCTGCACGTGCTGATAGATTCCAGAGCCTAGACAGAAATCTTTGTCATTGAAGGAAGTTAGAACCTATAAAGTAAAATGAAGTATATGCATGTGGGTTTTCTTTCTACTCAATTAGGTGACCATTAATTTAACATATAAAACACCTTTTCTGAGTAGAACTGCCTTTACCTTCATGATGCTTCAAAAGTTTAGAATTACCTTGTAAAATGGAGAGCAACAAGAATTCTAGGAAAATTTTGTATTTGATATATGGATATCTATCTATCTATCTATCTATCTATCTATCTATCTATCTATCTATCTATCTATCTGCATGTATATATATATCCATATATATCTCCTATATACTCACTACTTCTGTTGAGTAGGTCAGGATATGGAATTACTAGATAAGAGATTTTGATTGTGTTTTTTTTTTAATTCTCTCTCCAGACTTTAGCACGATGTCTATTACATGGTAGATGCTCAGTAAATAATGTTAAATGGATGAATGCTTTTTTTCTACTCTGGAATGATCAATCACACCTGAGCCAGTTGTTTAAAATATAATAGAATTTGAGTAGCGGCAGAAAAGATATTTTAAACTTTTCAGGGGAAATCACTGCCAACTCCACAGCACTCTGATATTTATTTTTCTTTCATGTTTGTAAAATATTGCTCGAGCCATCCATGAGTACCTGGCTACTTCTTACCCACTTTATCAGACTGTTAGAGAAGAGCTGGCGGTGGGACCTGCAGCACCTGGCTGTATGAGAAATGGTGATTTATTTATTTCTACTTGAGATACTTTTCTAGTTTGGGAATGCCTTTGGAGCCCTGTTGAAAGAGGCCATGGTTCAGAATTCTCTATAAGGCCATTAATTATTGAATTTGCTTTGTTGTAAAACAAAGGAGTCTCTTAGAYGTGTCAACTGTTGTAGATGCAGTGTAAGTTGGCATCAGTGTAAGTGCGGGAAATAACAGGCAGACCTGTTAGCTCCTACTTGGGGAAGAAGACAGGACTCTGTCAGCATACTGCTGCAAGGAGGATGGGCAATTAGTGGCTTCAGATGTCACACAGCGCCCTCCCGCTTTGGTCTTCCTGGTGCTCTGTTGGGCAATCAGAGATTTTAGATAAACTCTGAAAACAAGTCCCATTGGGGGATTATGATCCTTTTGTTTGTTGAATGGTGAAGTCAGCAGTGCTGTGGAGTTCAGTGGCTGTGGCAGAGATGTGGGCTATGGCTACAGAGAAGGACATGATGCCAGGTCCCCRGGAGGGCTTTGTCTGCAAGAACTGGTGGAAGTTTGGTGTCACTCTGCTCAGGGAGGGCTTCTTCAGGCTCTGAGCTGCTTACCTACTCTCCCTGTATCAGGTCTGGAGGTGTGCAAGTCCAAATCCAGGTTTCTTTTTGATCAGTATCTTTATAGTGGTAGGCATAGAAACGATTTCTGAGTATATATGGTTAAGCTTGGGAAGTTTGTGCTTATGGAAGGTATTCACTGANACCTGTTAGCTCCTACTTGGGGAAGAAGACAGGACTCTGTCAGCATACTGCTGCAAGGAGGATGGGCAATTAGTGGCTTCAGATGTCACACAGCGCCCTCCCGCTTTGGTCTTCCTGGTGCTCTGTTGGGCAATCAGAGATTTTAGATAAACTCTGAAAACAAGTCCCATTGGGGGATTATGATCCTTTTGTTTGTTGAATGGTGAAGTCAGCAGTGCTGTGGAGTTCAGTGGCTGTGGCAGAGATGTGGGCTATGGCTACAGAGAAGGACATGATGCCAGGTCCCCRGGAGGGCTTTGTCTGCAAGAACTGGTGGAAGTTTGGTGTCACTCTGCTCAGGGAGGGCTTCTTCAGGCTCTGAGCTGCTTACCTACTCTCCCTGTATCAGGTCTGGAGGTGTGCAAGTCCAAATCCAGGTTTCTTTTTGATCAGTATCTTTATAGTGGTAGGCATAGAAACGATTTCTGAGTATATATGGTTAAGCTTGGGAAGTTTGTGCTTATGGAAGGTATTCACTGACGTTGTAGCAAAACTGTTCTGSTCTGGGGAAGTGCATAGTCAGAGCAGAGGCAGGACATACAGAAGACATGTGGTCTCTGTATCAGCCACAAGAGTAGGGCTCTTTACAGTGTCAAAAAGCTGTCACAGTTTATGAGATTTGAAATWAGTGGTAGCCTCGTGAGATAGATGGGCCTCTGCAGTCTGGCACTGTGTGCTTCTGAGATGGGACCAGCCTCAGGGTGCCAGGAAGAGCACCATCAGAGTGGAGTGTTGCCTCCAACTACGGTAGCTATGCAGACTGTAACAGCATATCTATCTCACTGCCTGGAAGACAGCCAGGCATTTTCAGCCAGGCAGTTGAAGAAATGGAAGCTCCTCTAGGTCAGGGGATTTGCCAGGGCTGCCCAGGTAGCAATGGGCCTTGAATCTAAGACCTCAGCCTGTGAGTCTCTTGATCCGCTCTGTTATTTCATGTTGTCAGTTTCAAATTAGAAAAACAGACAGATGTGTATGTCATGACACAGAGATGCTAATAGCATAGAAATAATATTGTGTGAGGGAAAGGAGAGATGCAAGGCCAGTGCGGGTGCAGTGAGTACGTGGGTCCACAGGCATTGGTGAAGAAGCTGTGGCCTGGTGCGCAACACAGAAGGCTGTGTGTGGTGTTCCTGGCGGAGCTGCAAATGTTGTTACAGACCAATTATTTATTATTCCTGGGTTTGCAAAGGAGGCTGGATGGAGGGCAGAGGAAACACAATTACTTTAATCTCCCCTTTTCTAGAAATACTTTTAGCACTACTGCCCACAAAAAGCAAAATGACTCAGAGTAAATATCCTCCACTCTCTGCCCTTGATTGTCCTGTAGTTCCGAGGAGGAGAGGTGTGGTGTTGAGAGCCCGGATGACTCACTGTCAGGCTGTCAGCCCTCTGACTAATCAGAGATGCGCTGCCCTGATCTGGTTTTTAACTTTGGGCAATGGTGGTCCAACAAGTTAGAGGGGCCATCTTATTTTGGGTCTTGAGCCCCTAAGACAATTGTGGCAGAAAATGATGACTTCAAACCTTTCAACAGCTCACCCACTGCTAATCCCCTCTGGCACTATGCTCTCCACTTCAGCATCTCCCCTGTGTTCATAGCTTACTTTGATATTTACTGTAGAAATGGTTGTATACAGGAGAATAGTTATTTAGCAGTTTCTGGCTGAGAAATGGGAGAAAATGTAGTGCTTTTGTCAAACTTCAAAACTGTTGAGTCTGTTCTTCTTAGTTCCTTCTTCCCATCCTCTTCTCTCTAATCCCCTCTCCTCTCATTTTTTCCTCTTTTTCTCTTCATTTCTGGCTAGCCTTGAACTTGTGTTCCTGCTGCTTCTGCCTCCCAAGTGCTGGGATACAGGCAGGTATCACCATGCCTGCCTCTCTTAAAAAGTGAGTTGTGAATGAAAAGAATTCAATTTAAAAAGACATTGATGGAGAAGATTTTTCGGCAAGGTGGCTTTATGTTTTTCTTACAATTATCTTAAGAAATAATCCATTACCACATCTGTTTTCTTAGCCATTGTTGGTAAGATTTCACTACATCAGCCATTTTCATTATACTACTTCCTGCATCTTAGCAAGTGTTCCAGGCTGCGCTGCCCACTGGGAGACAAGTAGGTCATTGGGGACTCAGAGTCCCTTGGTCTCTGCTCCTTTGTTGTGATTTGGTGTCTCATTTTAAATTAATGATAGGAATACCATGCAATCATAATTTCCCTGTGTTAATTTGAGTCACATGAAGCCAGATTCTTCTCAAAGGTACAGTAAAAAGTTGTATGCCTGAAAGAACTTTTCATGATGTTACATAGAAGGTAAAGGCCTTCTATAGCAAACTATATTGCTATAACGTATGTAAATTTTCTTATGGAAATGAAAAGGCCCACGCTTGTTGCACTGTGCATCCCCAAGTGATAGTTTCATCAAATCCATATGTTCACAGATAAAGGAATCATTGTCCTATGGCAAATGGCCAAACAAAGCTCCCAGCCCACTTCCGTAGGATTGTCCAAGAGTGCCCGGCACACCCCATCCCTCAATTATTCCCATAGATTGTGAACATATGGGCACAGTACCCTTGAAGTCATAATAAATTGACTTGAACTTGGCCATTATTCAAGCCAAATGAAAGAAGGCTCTGTTGTCAGTCTGGCTCAACTACAGTGTAAGACTCATCAAATAATGACCCCCAGTTAGCTAATCACAAGGCTCCATGGCTGCCCGCATGGCTGTTTTTATGGTGGCAGCCCAGAGACCAACATTTATAAATTTCAAACTGGTTGCAGAGTTGTGGGCTATATGTCTCTGGTTCCCTTTGGTTTCCAGCCCTATGGCTTCTCCATGTTGTATTAGCATATATCTAATAAGGTTTAACCTGCTTCCGTTTCATCCAGGGGAGGATGACTTGGCAATTTAGGAAAGCCTCAATTTAATCAAAGTAGGTAATTCTGAGAATAAGGCCTCTGTGTACGTGTCTCTAACACAGTGGTACTCGATGACTTCTCTAATCGTCCCCTCATAGTGAGGATTCGAGGCCCTGCACTCAAATATGTACTTTCCCCTTTCCTACTATGGCCCACACCCCCTCTTCCAGGATCTCCGCTTTCTTGACTCTATCCTATCTGGACCACTGAGTTCTAAGATTAGCAGAAAGCTGTAAATGAGATTGTAAAGTCTGGTCAGACCAATTTTCCACGTAGGCAGAATTGCCCGTACGTGATCCCTTAGTAGTGGAGACTTAGGACGTCGGCAACAAGGTATCTGTGACCCAACGAAACTACTCATTTTGTTACTGGGCGATCTAATTTCTGGTAAATTATTTTATGTGGTTGAAATCTGACTCTGTTTAATTAATTGAACTTAATTCAGCTCCCTGGAGTCACAGACATGCAATTTCATCCCTGCGTGGGGTCCTTCAGACAGTCAAGGACAGTGGCTTTCTGTCCTATCATCTTTGGTGATGAGTTTATGTTATACATTTTGGGTTTGCCTGTGTCTCCTTAATTCTTTCCTTTCCTCTTATGCTTCATTTACTTTATTACTCTATTTCACAGTTTTATAGGCCAAAACTCTCCATTATTTTGTGTCTCTGAGGAATTTATGCATTTGATATGTACCATATGCTTTAAACTACTCAATGATTAACTCCCTTTATTCCATTCATCTATTTCCTCAATTAATATTTATTAAGTGCTTAATTATGGTGGTGCTGAGGAGGCACCGATGACCCAGGCTGACCCCTTGCTCTAAAACATTTCTTCCTGATGAGTCAGGCTCTGAGTTCTCTCAAATTATTCAGTCTACCTACAGCCACACTTATCAACAGAATAATTAGTTCTTTCTCCTCTCATTAAGATGAGTTTTGCTCCATTTTATCAGCACACATCACACATAATAATGAGTGTCATGATGATAGCCATACATGTACCTAATGCACTTTGATCACACACCTTCTAACCACTCAACCTTAATCCCTTCTGCTGGTTTTCTTTCTCTTCTCTAGCAGTCCGTCTTCTACTTTGATCTTTCATTCTTTGACTTGTTTTATTTCAGGTAAGATCCAGTTCTTGAACAGGGAAAACTAGAAGGCTGGGGTGTTGTGAATGCTTTCAGCTCATGTAATATCTGTAACTGGCTCTTCAACATGCCACCCTCTACTTGTTATTATATGTATTTTTAGTTGTTTCTGCCTAGAAGAGATGGCTTTCCTACTGAGAGTTTTAGATAGATCCTGGCAAGGATAGCAGACTGAGGTAGAACTCTAGATTGGAGAGCTGAGTCTTAGCCCAATATAATTTCATTAATTTGCAACTTGAATGGATAGCTTTACTTCTGTTCCAATCCAGATAGAAATCGTTCCCTCTAAGATAACATATGGGGAAACAGAAAAGCACAATAAAAATCAAATTAAGCAACAAGAGGTACATCATCCTCAGGATGGGATAACACTTCAGATCTTTGAGAATCATAGATTTGGATCTAGAAATCATCTGGAGGGGAAATTGATCTGGTAAAGGGGAGTATCATGATATGCAAGCTATCCCCATATGATGGGTATTGGATGGTGCTGGAACAGTCGCACTGCATCCCACCTAGGTGCTGGCTTGGCTTGCTTCGCTGGGGTCTAGAGATGCTTTATGGATCTGAGCTTTGAATGCCCATTCCCTACCTCTTTCTCTACAACCCAATGCCAGCTGCATGGCTGACTTGATTACATTCTGAAAAGGGATAGACATTACTTTCTATGGATCCCAGAATCCCAGAGTTATTCTCATCTATTGATATTTGACATCTAGAGAAAGACAGCCTAGAATTCTGAATTGTGGAAATTAAGAATGTAGATGTTGATGAGCAGAACCAGTTGAAGCTTCATTTGGGGCATCTCTAAAATTTATAGGTATCAGAATCAGGAAACTTTTGTTTGAGTGAGGGAGTTGAGCTTTACCCAGAAGCACTAGCCCGATGGTACCTAGCGCCATCAGAGCATGGACAGCCACTTATATATACTTGTCCTATCTAGGCACAGACCCCAAGGGTCCCGCTTCTCCCTGTTCTTGTCCTCTGCTCCACTAGAGGACAGAGATTTACTATTTGGTTTTTCTATGTTTGGCCCAGTTCCTGAATAATGACACGGAAGCTTACTTGACTATTAATAAATGCCTAGGTCTTGATTCCTCAACTAGTTCATAACTCAATTAACCCATTCATCCTCTTCCATGTCTACCACATAGCTGATTACCTCTCCTCAGTTTCATACATCCAACCTCATCTGCTTCTCAGTGGTGAAGCTCTTGGCAAATCTATCATGGTGACCCCTCTTTCTCTCCTCCCAGCACCCCCTTCACTGAGATCAGAAGTCCCACCTAATGCACTCCTGCCCTGTTATAGGCCATTTAGCTCTTTATTGACAGGTGATGCCTTTACACAGTACACAACAGATTATCTGAACACCAGAGTGCTGGTCACTACTGCTTCACTGCTCTGGTCTGCATCTTACCACATTAAGGGCTGCCAAAGCCATCCATAATGCTTTGCCATCTAGACTGAGTCTGTGTTTGATTATGACAGTCTTCTTACGGCTGGGATGTGCTAGGAGGTCAAGATAGTGTCTTGTCTCGGGGTTAGTGGCCTACAGGTGTGGGATATGATGTTTGATTTAGCCACTTGGACAGTGGCATCAGTGGTAGCATCTGGACATCAGAATGATGGTAAGAGTGGAGGTTGGAGCACACAGAGACAAAGTAGAGCTTGGTATTCTCTTCTGCCAAAACCATCAATTTACATTATCACCATTGCCCATGGAGAGTTGTGTTCTCTCCTGTTTGCTTTCCATGCCCCACAGGATTCAACTCCCTTCCCCCATAGGCTAAGGTGATCATTTCTGTCTGTTTTAGCTTTATTCTTTGTCTGAGAGAAGTTACAGATAAAGGGAGAAGACAATGACAACATCCCATATGATTTACTCTAGGGCTTTGTACTCTTCAGGGAGCTATACTGATTATTCTTATGACTTCTAGAATATCTAGGTTATAGTAACATTAGAATATATGCTTAATAAGTATATTGATTGTTATATAGCCAGCTAATATTTGCAAAACCATATAAAACAAATGCAATGTACTTATTTTTCATGTGTAAGGCCCTGAATTCTATACCTAGTACCATCAAAACCAAATGGGATGATTAATAACTCATTTATTTGTGAGACAGTTTTTACTGTTCATTTTTTAAAAATGGCATTTTATCAACAAGGAGGTCTGTGTCCAATAAGACCAGAATTTACTGACTTAGCATAGGCTGAAATTTAAAGTTCCTGACTGGATCATCTTCAAAGATTTTTCTGAGGGTGGCCAGAGAGGGCTGCTCTGAACTGCTGACACTTAAATGACATTTCCCCCTGATGGGGGAACAGTGTATCTCTAGATAGTATAGAGGCAGATAGTTCTCTGTACTTCTCAGTGTGGTCTACAAGGACTTATACAAGAAGCAAAATGGTTAGACTTAAAAAGACAACTGTTTAACGACATTTATCTGGGAAGATACCTAGGACACCTTGTTTCATGGTGATAATTCACTCATTTATTGATTTTGTGGCCCTAGGAATCAGACATCAGGGATTTTCACATCCTAAGCAAGTGTTCTACCATTAATGGGCAACACCCATTACTAGCAACATCAAGTCTTGACGGAGGTATATATTAAATCGCTATAATTATGTACCTAGATATACCCAATAGATATCAGCATTTATATTCAGTAAAACATATACAAGAATGTTTACATCAGCTTTATTCATAACAGCCCAAACTAGAAAAAGTAAATGTTATTTCTATATTTCTACTAATGGTAAATTAAATGATTGGTATTGACAAAGCAGAATGTTGTACAAGAATGAGAAAGAGCACACTGTTTGCACATTAACCACATAGTGGGTCCTAAAGACAGAAAGCTGAGCAAAAGAAGTCAGACAAAAGAGAACACGTTTTYCCCTATTTGTATGAACCAGGAAATACACAAGGTAGAGGAGGTCAGAAGAATGACTATTCTATCTATCTATCTATCTATCTATCTATCTATCTATCTATCTATCTATCTATCTATCTATCTATATTTACTTATTTTGAAACAGAGTCTCACTATATAGCTTTGGTTTGCTATATAGCAACCAAACTTGATATGTATCTCGGACTGGCCTTGAACTCATAGAGAACTGTCTGTTTCTGCCTGAGATGAAAGCCACCATGCCCAGCTCAATAGCCAGTCTTGACTGGAAAGGAGCTGAGGGAGCTTTCTGGGTACYTGTAAATGGTGTAAGTCTTGGCCTGAATCATGGCTACATTAGCATGTAAATATGAGAGATTTCACCAAAACTGCTATCTTGATATGTTCTTCTTTCTTATATGCAAAGTCTGCTTGATAATTAAAGGAATTACTGCTGATGTGTAAGTGACTGATTGCCTAAAACCCCTGGATCTTCACTGAAGAATAGCAGATAACATTCTTCTGACTCTTGCCTCTGACACCTGTTGTGAATTTAAGCTTACTTATCTTGTTCTAAAAAAAAGCCTAGGTCTGGAAGTGAGGAGCCCCTGCTGTTACTGTCTTTTAGTGACACTGTCCCTCTGCGTATAGAGGACTAAGTTCAATGAAAGATCTTTAATAGACGTCTGGATCCCTCCTTAATCATCGGCCCATAAGGGTTTGTCAAACATAAATTAAGGTACAAGATATCAAAGAGTTTTGGGAAAATAAAAATGGCTGCCTACATACAAAACCTAGTGACAGTGACCTTGGAGAAATTGATAGCAGCTTACCTGTTGGAATCATACAAGGCTAGTGAAGACCATGATGTAATTTCAAGTAATAGGGTAGTGACTTATCAATCATTTTCAGTATGTGGCCCCAGGCCTTTTGGTGACAGCTATATCAGGGTACAGAACAGGTGACACTGGTGATTACAGGAGCTGTTACTGCCAGGAAGCCTGCAGGGTTCAGGTGAATCCTCATCAGTATCTTGTCTTCAGGAAGGAGGTTCTGTTTTTGAGTAAAGGGCTTGGCCCTGTTGTCCAAGTGAGCAGTCTTCCGTTAGACACCCGTGGCTAGCTCTGGTGGTTCTGCTCAACAGCTCTGTTAGATAAGACCTTGTCTTTGCTTCTCCAGGCCTTAGTTCCCTATCTGTCACATAGGGGCTGTTGCTACCTAACGTCCTAACTCTAACTTCCTCTGTGTCTTGTCCACTCAGGCTATTCCCAGTTTAAAGTCCTGAGCTGTCTTCCCCATTTTGTGCGGCTGTTTCCAGACACTCTTCGGTTTCGTCTGCGGGGGCGGGGGGGGGGGCGGCATATGTATTCACTTCTTCCAAACAGTCATACCTTAAGTGGCAATTCTTTGGCCAAACATCATTGTCACCTAACAAACAATATCCATTATTCTGGGCTATAGACTGCCCATCGTTTGTATAACCTGTATCTATTTGCTCCATTAATGCAGTTGATTGTCACTGGATTCTACATCTCTCCCCTGTCTCTTGAGCTTCTGTTTGCCTGAGTGTAGCTCCAAGCTGATATGTATTGATATCATTGATATCACACTGTTGCTGCTCAGCCTTGGCTCTGAACACAGSGAGAGCATAGGCACGGATAGGAGCGGACTTCAGTGAGAGCCGTAGGATGTCCTTCTTCCTTTGCTTTCTCCCTGGCTTGAGCTTGTTAATCTTGAAAGTACAGACACAAGGAGAACCCTCTTACTCTTCTGCTCATGATGGCCAGGGCTCTTAGCAGATAGTAGGACTTAGGGAAGGAAGGTGAGGGGTGGTAGATGCAGCCTGGAAGGCTCTGTATGACCGCTGCACTTGCGTTTCTCCTGTTCTTCCGTGGCTCTTGGGAAGGGAGTTTTGTTTTTGTCTCACAGTCCACAGTTTCCCATGAGAGTTCAGAGTGCTGGAGACCTGACAAAGCCTTGGCCTTTAAAACTGATGTTTTTCTTCTRCAAGCCCCAGCCTCTTTGGAGAACTGTCCTAGTCCATGCTACCGTGGTGTTCACATTCTTTTTCTGGACGCCCGGTCCCCTCACCAGCTGCTCTCCTACTTGATGTCTTTCCACCATTTCTACCATACCCAGTATGATGCCTGTGGCTACCTGCTTTAAGGATCATTACCAAATGTAGTTGGCCAGCCAATGAGCCCTAGGAATCTGCTGCTCCCATAACCCTATGCTGGGGTTTCAGACATGTGCCTCCANTGTAAATGGTGTAAGTCTTGGCCTGAATCATGGCTACATTAGCATGTAAATATGAGAGATTTCACCAAAACTGCTATCTTGATATGTTCTTCTTTCTTATATGCAAAGTCTGCTTGATAATTAAAGGAATTACTGCTGATGTGTAAGTGACTGATTGCCTAAAACCCCTGGATCTTCACTGAAGAATAGCAGATAACATTCTTCTGACTCTTGCCTCTGACACCTGTTGTGAATTTAAGCTTACTTATCTTGTTCTAAAAAAAAGCCTAGGTCTGGAAGTGAGGAGCCCCTGCTGTTACTGTCTTTTAGTGACACTGTCCCTCTGCGTATAGAGGACTAAGTTCAATGAAAGATCTTTAATAGACGTCTGGATCCCTCCTTAATCATCGGCCCATAAGGGTTTGTCAAACATAAATTAAGGTACAAGATATCAAAGAGTTTTGGGAAAATAAAAATGGCTGCCTACATACAAAACCTAGTGACAGTGACCTTGGAGAAATTGATAGCAGCTTACCTGTTGGAATCATACAAGGCTAGTGAAGACCATGATGTAATTTCAAGTAATAGGGTAGTGACTTATCAATCATTTTCAGTATGTGGCCCCAGGCCTTTTGGTGACAGCTATATCAGGGTACAGAACAGGTGACACTGGTGATTACAGGAGCTGTTACTGCCAGGAAGCCTGCAGGGTTCAGGTGAATCCTCATCAGTATCTTGTCTTCAGGAAGGAGGTTCTGTTTTTGAGTAAAGGGCTTGGCCCTGTTGTCCAAGTGAGCAGTCTTCCGTTAGACACCCGTGGCTAGCTCTGGTGGTTCTGCTCAACAGCTCTGTTAGATAAGACCTTGTCTTTGCTTCTCCAGGCCTTAGTTCCCTATCTGTCACATAGGGGCTGTTGCTACCTAACGTCCTAACTCTAACTTCCTCTGTGTCTTGTCCACTCAGGCTATTCCCAGTTTAAAGTCCTGAGCTGTCTTCCCCATTTTGTGCGGCTGTTTCCAGACACTCTTCGGTTTCGTCTGCGGGGGCGGGGGGGGGGGCGGCATATGTATTCACTTCTTCCAAACAGTCATACCTTAAGTGGCAATTCTTTGGCCAAACATCATTGTCACCTAACAAACAATATCCATTATTCTGGGCTATAGACTGCCCATCGTTTGTATAACCTGTATCTATTTGCTCCATTAATGCAGTTGATTGTCACTGGATTCTACATCTCTCCCCTGTCTCTTGAGCTTCTGTTTGCCTGAGTGTAGCTCCAAGCTGATATGTATTGATATCATTGATATCACACTGTTGCTGCTCAGCCTTGGCTCTGAACACAGSGAGAGCATAGGCACGGATAGGAGCGGACTTCAGTGAGAGCCGTAGGATGTCCTTCTTCCTTTGCTTTCTCCCTGGCTTGAGCTTGTTAATCTTGAAAGTACAGACACAAGGAGAACCCTCTTACTCTTCTGCTCATGATGGCCAGGGCTCTTAGCAGATAGTAGGACTTAGGGAAGGAAGGTGAGGGGTGGTAGATGCAGCCTGGAAGGCTCTGTATGACCGCTGCACTTGCGTTTCTCCTGTTCTTCCGTGGCTCTTGGGAAGGGAGTTTTGTTTTTGTCTCACAGTCCACAGTTTCCCATGAGAGTTCAGAGTGCTGGAGACCTGACAAAGCCTTGGCCTTTAAAACTGATGTTTTTCTTCTGCAAGCCCCAGCCTCTTTGGAGAACTGTCCTAGTCCATGCTACCGTGGTGTTCACATTCTTTTTCTGGACGCCCGGTCCCCTCACCAGCTGCTCTCCTACTTGATGTCTTTCCACCATTTCTACCATACCCAGTATGATGCCTGTGGCTACCTGCTTTAAGGATCATTACCAAATGTAGTTGGCCAGCCAATGAGCCCTAGGAATCTGCTGCTCCCATAACCCTATGCTGGGGTTTCAGACATGTGCCTCCAMGTCTGGCTTTTACACAGGTTCYGCAGAATCTGAACTCATATCCTCACACAGTGCACAAGCGATACTTTATTGATTGAACCATCACCACACTTACCTGCTCTGCACTTCACCCAGCCATTCTAGCCCCCCCCCATTTAATTTCCAGAGTGAAGGATGTACATGGGGTGTCYAGGGACAGCTGTGAGGAAGCCTTCAAGTCCATGTTCAGTTCAAGTGGCCACAGGGCAGTCTGTAGTTCAGTGGTGTTGAGGACCCCCTTAAGGACACGCTTTGCARTGGCGGACTTTCTCCTGTGGTGGATGGGGACAGAGCTGAGCTGATAGATGAACTTGATGTTCTGCCAGGGTCATATGTTCTAGGGAAGGAAGATTGAATAGTGAATGATTCTGCCTGATGCTGAAAGATTTCACCCTGAGGTCAGGGTACTTGCTCATCAGGAGTCACAGGCAAAGAGGGTTTGAGAAGGGTCAGAAGTGGGACAGTGTGTTCCTAGTGCAACTCTCGTGGCCTTTGTTGAGTTGTTTTATAGAGATGCTTTTTGAAAGCACTATGGCTGTCAGATGTCTTGGGTCGATGCTAGGAGCTGTTTTGTGAGGTTCCTAGGGACCCAGGCTGTTCTGTTTTCTAGGCTATAGCAACTCAGGACAGTAGAGACTCAAGATAGTTGCTGAAAAAAACTATCCAAGTTATGCAGATACAAGGTTTTCCTGTGGTGAGAGGACAGTTGATGATGTGCTAGAATTGGGGTCATGAACACAGTCAGCCCTGTTGCTTTGCCTGGTCAGTATGGGTCCCAGTTGGTCCAAGGAGGGAAGTGAACTCTCTTGAGCATTGACTACATACCCCGCATTTCCACATACCATGTCTTTGGGTACTCAAGTTTTACAAGAGGCATATTAACACACCCATGGGCTAGCCATGGGAAAGGAGGCATGGTTGGCACAGTTGGTAAAGATGCCTGCTCTGATCCTGCCTTAGTGGTTTCCCCTCTCACCTGCATGCCTTGCTAAGTTTTTGCATTCAGCACATTGCCTTCTGATGGTTTGCTCACTCTGGAGATTCTGATAGAATGGGTCTTGGGTAGGCTCCAGACTTTGGGGTTCTTCCTAAAGCATTCAAGCTGGTTTTAATATATAGCTAGGGTGGAGAGCCGCTGTTTTATTTTTGATCAACTTTTTGATGTGTAGTCCTGGGGACAAAACTCTGGGTATCATGAATGGTAGGCAGATTCCTACCACTGAGATACACTTCTAGCCCTCAAATTATATACACTTGTACATGTATGTGTGCATGCATGCATGTATGTATATGACATAAGTGTGTGTGAGTGTGTGTGTGTGTGTGTGTGTGTGAATGAGCATGACCATTCATAGGAGCTAATCTAGGGTGTCTCTTAAACATTAAACATGCATCAGAAACACAGGGAGGATCTGAGGTCTAGCAGGTCTAGGTGGGCCCAGTATCTGTACTTCTCACAAATTTCCAAGTGACACTGATGCCACTGGCCTGCAGGCCCCATTGTGAGAATCCACAATGTCTTAGAATAAGAGCAAATAGCACGTGTTGAATGATTTTGATTGGTTGCTATGGTCACTGAGTAGGAGTGGAGTTGGGATCAGACCCATCACCTAACCGGGTAGCATAGCCCACCCTCTTATCATGGTGCAGGGATAAAGGGACCAGGAAGGTAAAGCAGGGATGTTTTTGGTGTCTTGATAACTTCTTGGAAGAGGATAGAGTTTTGGTCTGTTATTCTCCTGGCTATTCCTCCCGGAGAGAGGCAATATCCATTTAATGTCAGTTAGCCCTGTGGTTATTAGAGGTCCAGATGTGCTGGGTAGATGGTCAGAGCAGTCGTGAGGTCCTGGAGTCCTGACATAGGACAGAGATGCTTGGTGCGTGTGACCTGGGAAGAGATGGCTCTGGGTGTGCTTGTCCAGAGTATCTGTTGCAAGATGACGATGCTATTTTTTAAAGCCCTGCCTTCTTTGTACAGCTCATGGAATCCAGAAGTTGGGGATGGGAACATGGCTTAGCGGTTCAGAGATAGGACAGAAGCCTTGAACTGCCCTGAATGAGTAGGGGAAGTGGTGGTAGATGCAGCAGCTCTGAGAGTTTGGGCCTGTGGAGAGGATGTTCCAAACTCAGCAGAAACAGTACATTTGGGAGAGGAAGCAGAATGGGACTGATGAAGAGTTGGGGCTGATGGGACCTCTTCTTAGAGGATGCGTTTAGACGACAGAGACTCATCTCTCTTGGTTTTGCTGGACAATGAGTARGAAAATCCCAGACGAATATTTGTATGTGTGAGCTGTGTTCCCCATGCTGTGAGACCACCAATAAATCTGTAAATGATGCAGTGTAGAGTGAGACTGAATGATTTCTACCGAATGGGGCCGGGATCCTCCCGGCTGCCTGATGGAGAAAGAAAGGCAAGTCCATTCCTGATGACCTCACAGCATGACAGTGGGCACAGGGTTCCAGAGTGAGGAAAGGTGAGGCACAGGAGCTTCTTCYGTTGAGGGGAGAATGGTGAGTGTGGAAGGAAGGGGGAATGGCTGTAGCCCCTCTTCTGGGTTGTTTTCTCCTCTTGCTCTCAGAACACGAGAGAGAGCTGAGATGGGGGTGGGGAGCACCCTGAGAACACAGTCCTGGTGCAGGGGTTGCTGCTAGAAACCTCTTAGAAGAGTCTCCAAAGAGCCTTCCCAAGCAAACCGTGAGGGTTTTTTTTTTTTTTTTTTTTTTTTTTTTTTTTTTTTTTTTTTTACCATTTCCAGAAGTATTGCAGATTGGAAGAAGAGAGAAGTCCCCTCTTTGAGGGAAGACTAAGGTCCAGAGAAAGAAAATGGCTGGCAGGAATATTCTGGGTATGGGGTGGATACAGGGGGCACGTCTAGAGGCTTCTGAGCATACCAGGGTCTGTGAGGGGCAAGGGTAAAGGGCACAATTGTCCCTGAACAGCACAGGATGTGGATGCCTGATCCTGTGAGTTTGTGCTTGTCTGGGTCTGGAAGGAAGTATGGAGAACAAGAGAGGGAAGAACAGCTCTGGCCGTGTAAGGCACTGGCATTCCCACCCATCACCAAAAGGCTTGTATCTCAGGGTTCCCCAGATCTGTTCTGGGGTTTCAGGAGACCCCTCTACAATTCTTGCTACCCTCCCAAAGCCTTCTTTCTGTCTCCAACTGTGACCTCCAGGGTTGGTGAAGGCTAAACCTTTATCTAGAACCCCACGTTCTGTCTGCTGGATTGCCTATTAGATAGCAGCAAGGCTGGTCTTTTCACTCAGGCCTCTTCCACTTTGAAGTCCCCTAGATCTGACTAGAGGAGGGAGCCTGGGTAAGGGAGGGAGAGTCTGAGCTCTGCCCCCTCCCCCACTGTGAACATTTGTACCAAAGAACACTCTGTTGCCTTGGCAACATTTTTTGCTTGGGCTTTGGTGCTCAGAATATCTGACAAATCCACATATTTTGCACGCAGTGGACAGAGATAGAGACTCATGTCAAAGAATAAATCTCAATCAACATTTAGTGACAGTACCAAAGATTAAAAGGATGGCGGAGGCAGGATATGAGACAGCTGCTGAGGTCTGAAAGGATTCCCCCAAGTTCTTGCCCTCCTTGCCTCTCCTCCCGCCACCTGCCACACACATCTTCATGCCCCTTCTTCTGTAAGCCTTTCTTAGTTACCAGCATGAACTGGATTGGAGGGTCTGGTGCCGGATGCAAGGAAGAGTCTGATGTGTGACTCCTGGCTGTGGCTTAGGCCTCGGAAAGCTGCTGTGGGGAGCATGGCATTCATCTTTTGCTGGGAGGAGGAAGGATGCTAACCAGAGGGAGCGCGGTATTCTCCTACTTTGCCCATGTCTATGTTTGTCGTGGGACTTGGCAAACAGATGTGAGCGACAGAAAGAATCTTGTGAAGATAATTGATATGTAGGTTAAGAGGAATGCAGGAAGGTCTATAGCATTGGGTCACAACAGAGTCCCTATGTGGCACAGATTAGCTT
>BDUI01000441.1:186065-202597 GCA_002335545.1 Apodemus speciosus | reverse complement strand
GAGGACCATAAGTGTGTGGGTCTATTTGGATGCATCAAGTAACTTTGACCACTTTGAATTTGGTTATATTAACTAACTAACTGACTAGTCTCTTGGCACAGGCAGAGATGACCAAGAAAGGCCAGGGTAGGATCAGAGGCCCAGATAGTTCTCAGATAGAAAATCCATTGGTCCATGACTTCTCTAAGTAAAATAACTAAATAAAGTCATGGTTTGAACACCCATCAATAGGCCAGACAATTAATGCATTGCCCTCTATTGGAAGATGGATTTTCTGTATGCTTGTTTGTGTCTGCATTTCCAGCTATTTGAAATGCCAAGGTAGGAGGATTTATGCATGCACAACCAAGGCAACTCTTTTTTAGTTTTTCAAGACAGGGTTTCTCTGTGTAGCCCTGGCTGTCCTGGAACTCACTCTCTAGACCAGGCTGGCCTTGAACTCAGAAATCCACTGCATATTTGAAAAACATTGGATATAATAGAATCACAGACTTACAGAGCTAAGAGATGCTAGATATCATTAATCCATATAACTACATAAATTGTGAGGTTCATTCCCCTTGGAAATATCTTAAAATACATATTTATAGTCATGAGACCTCGGGGGGGGGGCAGGGCTCGTGCTGGGCGGCTCTGCAGCTTCCTTCTGGGATGGGGAATCTGGGCACTGAGAATGCGAGTGTCTGGGTCACACAGGTAGTTGTATAAGGGCCTGGGCTCCAGACCTTGCTCCATGAGACAAGGYCTCCTCTCAGTTCCCACGTCACTACTAACTCTTATCCAGAGACAGCAGGAATTTCCTTTGGAGTCTATGAATGTGCTTGTCATGAAACTTTAATCAGTGCTGGGATTTAAGGTAATGTGGAAATAGTCAAAATGTCCTTTGGGCAAGAGCCATGGATCCCAAAAGAATGGGTGGAGATGAGGAGTTATGTTACTCAGACCTTTCCAAAGGTGAGTCAGAGTCAATATGTAAATACCATTAAGAAGTTAAAGAGAGGAAGCTTCCTTTTGGTCTAATTAGCTCATCTGTTTGTAGTTCCTGTGCCATGCTAGGAGGGAGTTGCTGTGTCTTTCAACCTACATTGATGGCCACAGTGAGACCAGAGTGGCGAGGTGGCCTTCCCTGTGGCTGCTGTCCTGTGTCTCTGCTTCTGTGACTCATGAACATTCCCAGCACAGGAGGGAAAGTGGGCACTGCTCCATCTGRCCTTAGCACAGCAGAAGACCTTTGACCTTTCCCCTGCAGAAGCTTCAGACTGCAGGGCTGTATATSTGGGGCTGGGCCCTTGTGAAAGTGCACAAACGTTTTTAAGGRGAAGGGAGCCAGGAGCCAGCTMTCYCCCATCTTCTCAGAGTTTCCCTTGGTCCACCTTTCTCCGGGCATAGCCTATGCTAAGAGATGTGCTTGTGAACTTCCAAAAGAGATGTGCCTGACACTCTCTAGGRTTGTTTCTGTCTCCTTTGTATCACTGCRGCCCCTCTCTTAGCTCCTTAAAGGCCCATGCAAGGGTATTTGTGGTTGAATGAAAAGAACAGAGGAGACAGGAATGAGCCTCACCTTGCTGGCCCATGGCTAGTGATTGAAGGAACTAGGAGATTGAGGGAGAGTCAGTCCATCTGTGTCAGGAAGCACCTGGTCTAATAGGGCAGCCATGAATGGTTTGGTCTGGTATGAAGCCATGTCCACACCAAGGAACTCTTGATTACATCTGGATTGCTAGTGCAATATGGGGAGAATCAGGGTCTGAACCTAGATGGCCAGCCAGTCCACCCTTTTTGAAGGGCCCATTGTCCCCTAGAGGTGTTCAAAGCACTTCTGAGTTACTCTTTTGCCTTTGGGTGGAGGGGCTGTACAGAGGGGATTCTCTGTTCCTGGAATTCACTGAAAATTCTCCCTGACATGCCCTCTGCTACTCATCACATTAATGGGAAGCAGGACTTGGAGGGCAGCGGGGGGGGGGGGGGGGGTCCCCCGCGCCAGCTACGTCGGAGAGCCATATTGATTGCAGAGTCTGGCGGAAGGTTATGGCAGTGGATGGGGATTCACTCAGCTTTCACAAGGCCACTGACAGAGGAGAAACCAAGCTCTGGTCCTGGAGCCTGTGTCATGGCTGGGCTCTCCGCCAAGGCTTCCCTGCCAGCCCCCGTTCTCCCTGTCGTCCATCATTCACACCCAACTGGGTCTGGCTTCCCTGAATGCCACTTAGTCTAATTCCCAATTGCTTAGGTTTCCTTAATGGGTCCTTTTGGCTGGACTGAAGGCCCTAAGGGATCAGGTAGTCATATACTCACAAACAATTGTGTGTATGCCTTTATCTATGACCAGGGCTACCCTGCAACAAAGCTAACTGTCTGTTCTCAGAGTTCCTAAAGAGTTCCATATAATTCCCCCCCCATACCCTAGGCTGGCCTGTCCTCTAAACTCAGCATACCAGCCCAGATCTAAACCTCTTGAGCACTCAGCATCCCCAGCTGATGGTCCTCTTTGTCTTTCTGAGTTCCTTCCCTGATAAAATTATTTAGTCCCATTTTTCCTTCTCTGTTCTAATAGATGATCCCTGGCTCCTTTTTTTTCTGAAGTCCTCAGAGAACAGGACCCCTTGTCCAGTTCTGAATATGAGGAGCATATAGAGTATTTCTGGTTGAATAGGAAGATGTGAACACTTGAAATAAAGAACTCTCACTGGACTATGAAACATTATTTCCTTCTTGACCTGTGTTCATAAACCCATCTAAAAATGAAATCTAAGTGTTTAATAGAGGGATAGAAGCAGGTGCCTTAGAAACATTCCAGACTCCTCAGTGTTCAGTGACAGGATGGAAGTTGAGCAGGTGCTAGAGAAAAAAAATAAAACCAGGGAAAGCAAGACGTTAGATTTGATACACTTTGGACATAGAAGGGAGGTGAATAATAAATGTCCCTTGAAATTTCCTGTCTACCTAAGAGTTCAGAGTACCACCTTATCCAGAAATAGGGTGTGTGTTTAATGTGCTAGGCTCAGTTTGCTTGTTCTGCTCTGCCCTCAAAGTTCCTGTCTACCCCATCACTCCTTCTTATGTTTCTGATGGCCAGCCATTCTCCTCAAAGGGTTTGTGGGCAAGAAAGAGTGAACTGCTTCCTTGTGGGGTGCTGCTGGTTGGATTTTGCTCCCCAGGCTGGAAGATGAATCCCAGTCCTAACTGGGACTGAAAAGTCTTCACATGCAGATGCTTGCTGGAGCGTCTGGGGATTACCCACTCACAGCTGCGGTGGTCAGGAAGGCAAGAGTGAGATGGTGGGACAGTGTGGAGGTTGGAAGGAACTAGGGACTCAGCCTTTTGTGGCCATTTACCTTGAGAATCACAAAGGGCTATCTCATCAAAAGGCAAGAGTTTAAATCTAAGTCCACATAGCCAACAGTTCAGGTGCCATATTACCAWAATGCATCTCTATAAAATTTGAATGATTATGAACTTTTGTTCTGGGGCAAGTCAAACGCTCACTCTTAGTCCTGAGGTGAGGGTCATGTCCTCTGAAGGCTACAGTCAGCTTTTCCTGCAATGGGTAGACTGTTGGGAACATGGAAAGACACTGTTGTAGATGAATCCTTTTTCCTCTTAGCAAATAGAACCTCCTTCATGCAGACAGAGGCCTTCCTCACTGAGGGTGAAGAATAGACATGGCTTACAACACTGTCTGTCACATACATGTCTATCTAAAGCATCTTCCTGCTCAGTGAGAGGAAGTCCATGAAGAATAACTGCAGGAGTACACTCTGAAAGTGCTGCTCCTACCACTGCCGTAACCTCACCACTACAGGGGGGGAACATCGTCCAAAGTACTCACATCTGTATTACCATTGCTTAGCAGCAGATAACATGACCTTGGAAGATGAAAGTGGAAGGTGGGGAGGGGGAGGGAGCCGGGGAGGAAGTGCTGTGCCTTATTTGTGTCCTTATGTGAGTACTTAAAATTGTACACTGGCCAGAGGTTTCATGTGAGCATCAGCCCCTTGACTACAGACATTCTTATAGGGCTTTTGAGAGGGAAGCTGTTGAGCAGAACTGTGGTTGCACACGGATGACGGAGTAAGATCTCCACATACATCTGTTCTGTCTTATCTAGAGGAGAATAAATGAAAGACTGTATCAAGCACTGGAGAAGATTCACATTGTTGGCCATACTGTTGCCCTGAGCTTGGGCACAGGACTCGATGTGAGTGGTACTCACGGGGCCACACTGCCTAGCATATCTGTAACCAACATGTCTCAGTCCTTCAGTCCTGCATAAACTCAAGAAGCCTGTGAGTGCTGGTTGGTCATGGGAGCTGATTCTGGCCTGCAATGCCTCCTGCGGCGTGGGAGTGGCCCTCATCTCTTGTGTCTCTAACTTTTTCATCTTCTGCAAGCTAGAGAAAGATGTGAATCTACACTTCAAAATGAATGACTTAAACAACATTGATGCCCCATAGAACAAACACTCATGTGATGTTGAGAGAACTATTCCTGTGCAGAAACCTATGGAAATATCAGATCAGAGGGGGCAATAACCACAGGGGTCATTAACTGGAGTTCACTTGAAAAATAAAGCATTGTGTGCCAAAATCAGTGTTGGATTGGCTTAAGTCCCCTATCCCTTTAAATGCCCCCTGACCTTTTATGATCTCTTCTGAAACACAGTGTTCAGTCTTTCACTGTCTACTTCATGTTTTGAAAATGCCAAGTCCAAAGGGGAATCTCCGCAGTACGGTGGGAGGAGCTTGCGCCCCAGCTGTGCCGTGGCCACTGACCTTGTCCTCACCCTAGCCTTTCCTCTTTCTACATCTCTAAAGGGTGGGTGGTGCAGTCTGCCAGCTCTGCGTGGCTGAYGCTTCCCTCTCTCCATAGCTTCTGGAATTGTGATAACATGAGCATGCGGAGCTAAGGAGGAAGGAAACTTGTAGATCCGCCTGTACCAATTTACCCAGCATTAGTACTAAAGCAAGACATTAATTAGTCATTGTCACCCGAATACATTATACTTTAAAATGTATTATAAAATATAATCTTTAGAGARCCATGTTGTTATATAAAATAAATAATTGTTCCTTCTTGTCTGAAACCCACCTGGTCCCTTGACAYCATCACCTGCGTCTGGCTCTTAGCCCTGACTGTACGGCCAGAACACTTAGCAAGTTCTTGGCAGAGTTTCCCTTCCTACCCTCAGGAACTTTGATGTAATTGGTCTGGCTTGTATTAGTACTTTTAAGAGACAAATTTAAGACGTAGTGGTCAGAAAATCTACTCCATTCTCAGAGCTTGTGTCTGGGGACCCTCGCCTGCCRTGGCTCACACCCACCTGACCTCCTGCTCGCCTCTGTGATTCCCTCCAACATGGCACATTCCACCCTAGAGCTCAAGCTTCCCCATCTTCRCATCAACTRTTATGGCAGGCGTCTTTATTAGCAGAGAACCGCAATACTYTATGAAGACTAGCTTTTGCTCATTCTTCCTGTGCACGGTAAAATATTTATAGTCACAAATCTCTCATATTTAATCTCCCCACACTCCTGTGTCTTCCCATTGGACCGACAACTGCTCTTGAGCCTTCTGTGGCCTGTGATCTCTGGGATGATCTGAACCTGTCCTTTCAGACTTACTCTTTTGCTTCCTCCTGCAGATCTTACCAGTCTTCTGCCCCTAAAGCGCACCATGGCTGTACTCACTTCAGGGCCCTTGCATGTGTCCCCTCTCTTCTTCATTCAACTCTATCCTGCTATTCAGTCCCTAGTGTATTTAAAACCTTAACATTACCGTTCCTGATATCCCTAAGGTAGTATACTCCCATCCTGTCACCATTCTTGATCCTGCTTTGGTATCTTTTATAGAACTTACATTATCTGAGGTAATATTGCTGTGTGTACACAAAGGTAGTRTAAGCCTCCCACTACTGGAATGCAAGTTTTATGAAGATAGGGACTTTAGCTGACTAGTTTGAGCTCAATAAATATTGAACAGATGAGTCTGTCTCCCAGCAAGATAATGCTGTGCCTTCAGCAGTGACCGGAAGAAGGCAGTTGCTAAGTGCCTGATGGATGCTTGTTTAATTACTGTGGACCTGCTTTCTTAACAGTCAGGATGACTGAAGAGCTCTAAATAATGCTGTGCAAACAAGGCTTGTGCAGATTTATGCTTTCTAAAGTCTAGAGTTTTAAAAAAGAGAAAACAAATATATGATTTTTTTTTTTTATTAAGGACAGAAAATAAGTCTCCAGAATTTCAAACTTTTCCTTTTCAGAACCTACTTCAATGGAAACCCCTCTCTTCAAGGATTCATTCAGCAGATAACAAGGGCAAGAGATTCTTCTGGAAACCAGTTTTGCCAAGACGCCCAACATTTAAATAGATACCACTTCTCTGAGCTAGTCTGAAAGGAGAACAGACTTTGGGGGGCATATAAATTTGGGGGCTTTCCAAACAGATATCTGGGCAGATAAAGATGACAGGTGAGATGAAACATGTAATTTTCCATGATCTTTGACCTGCTGAACTGTATGTAGCAAATAGAGATTAAAAAAAGTTACTATTGCAGTTAAGTGTGGTTGGGCCACTGTGTAGCTACTCCATCCCTCAGATGTCTGCTAGTAAAATTTGTGAGATAAGAGCCCCAGAGACGGCTGAGAGGTTAGGAATACATACTGCTCCTGTATAGGAACCACTCAGTCCTCAGCATCCACAGGGATTGTGGGAGTGCTGTCAGGAGAAGGGGGCTAACAGCCACTTGTAACTCTAGCGCCAAGGTGTCACACATTCTCTAGGACCTTGGTGGACTCTGTACTCATGTGCACAAACCCAAACTTAGACACATACCTATATTTCAAAATAAATGAGTAAATTTGTGACAATACGATATAGTTTATAAAGTTGAGATGCTCATTTGTGTTTGCTATGTTTCAAATATTCAAAATGCATTTATTTTCTCTACCTAAGATAGTTTCTAATTGGATGGAACAAGTGTGTGCATGTCCACCTTCCTGGGATCTCCTGTTGGGTGCTGCTGGTTTAGAGGGCACCCCGACCCTCAGGTGGCGATAATTGAAGAGCAGGTATCCTCCATAGTCTAGAAATCAGAGTGATCCAGTGGGTTTGGATTAGAAAGCCACGTTCACGGGCTTATATGGTTCTCTGCAGAAGATCTGCCAGTATTGAGAGGAGCCCCTTGAGAGAGCTGGGCAAAACCACTGCAGGGAGTTAGTTCATCCTTGCCTGAGGACGCTGTTGCCTACCTTGAAAATTGCAGGTAGAACACGCTGCAGAGAAGGTGCTGGAGAGCCCCTGTAAATGTCAGCACTGTCCCGGAAACCTGAGTCAGAAAGAACACAGGGAGTTGAGGGAAGAGAGGAATACTGGCGTCTGGTTCTGGTGACTAGATGTAAGGTGAACCTCCAGAATGGCAATGAGACTYGTGGAGAGGACTGGAAACAGAATCAGATAAGCTTTAAAACCAGGGGATGCTTCTTGGGAGAAGCTTGGTGGTTCCATCCTCTTTCCCAGATGAGAAACCCGCTCATAGGAAAGGGCTCTGGCTCCCCTCTCTGCCTGTGTCCTGGCCGATTTCACTGTGCTTCTTRTCACATCGTTTCATTGTTGTTATACTGTAGATTTTTCTTTATTTCTAAGTGTGTGTCGGGATGTGTCCATGGAGCTCAGAGGGACTGGGTTCCCTGCAGCTGTAATTATAGGCAGCTGTGAGCAGCTCAACATGAGCGTGGGGGACCAAGCTCAGGTCGTCTGTAAGAGTGGTGGGTGCTCTTCACTGTAGAGCCATCTCACCAGCCCCCTCTCATGCCCTTTGCCCTGGCTTTAGTTTCCGCCATGAAGATCTAGTATATTGAAGAGTGTAGGAAAGGTACAGCCTTGGAGTGTAGGAAAGGTACAGCAACTGCTGCCACATACTTGTGGTTTGAGTCGGGTTCCAGTGAAACTCTGATGGAAGAGGACTCTGGGAATGACTGAAGTTGTATCATTGTCAATCCTACTTCTAGGCATGTGGCAATGTGCTGGAAGCTACAGGGACCTCTGACAAAGAGCAAACTCTGCCCTTGAGTTACAAATGGCCCTTGAGTGGCAGCTATATAAGGATGATATTCTAGGAAAGTGCAACACTCAGTTGGACCTTGCCCTAAGCCCTGTTTATTGACCTTGGCACCTTGGATTTTCTGTGAAAGCCCACTTATTCCTATGTAAGCTGGACATGATAATAATACTGTACCCTGAATAAAACAATGCATACATATGTAATGAGACAAGTGTATTGAGTCACTTGGCAAATTCTTTCCATTCCTTTGTGTGAAGTTAGTACTGTGATTTAGATGGAAGCGTCGAGCATCTCTGGAGAATCCACAAGACCTGGAGCGACTGGTGCTTCACTAGGCACACATGCTCTCTGGAACCATGGGGAGAAAATGGAGCTGGTTTGGCTTGGTGGGTCAGGGAGGTACTCTGTATGAGATCGGGTCTCCCTCCTCAATCCTGAGCCAGCAACTGATGTGTTAGCACCTTTCCCCCCAGCTGTAGTTGCATTTGATGCAATGCTTGTGAATAATCTACAACTACCAGTAAAGTGAGCACAGGAACTGATGTGGAGCTGTGCATATATTTTAGGAGGGAAGGAAGATCTCTGTGTTTCCCTGGCACCTCAAGCTCAGTGAAATGTTGTCTCCATCTGTGGTATTGATTGGTCTCTGATGGCAAGTTAGTTCTGTTTGGCTTCCTATTTCTCTATGGCATGGGATGAACATGCTGTGTGTGTTGGGAGGTTATTATCAGTAGTGAGTAGGAAGTAGGGGAGGGGTAGGAACAGTTCTCCTTGGGACTCACTTGCCTGGATATGGGCTCCATGCTTTGCTGGAGTAGAAAGAAATTTAGACCAAAGAAACTAGAGGAAGGGAAACAGTTTTAATGTGGGACTGTTATCTCGGAGGCAAATGCCCACTACTCGATAGGAAATGCAGGGCAGAGAGGAGGGTTGGTTTGGGTTAAAACTGAGCCAAGAGCAGTTCAGAGTTTGTTTCCTAGGAAATACCTTGGCAGTCTTCCTTAACTACCTGATTGCACATATAGTTTCCTTTGGGGCCTGAGGGGATTGGTTCCAAGGCTCCAAAATCTGTGATGTTCTGGTGGTCTCTTATAGAAAATAACACAATATTTTCATATAACCACCGTCTATCTTTCTATATATTTTAAATTATCACTAGGTTGCTTACCTAAAACAATATAAATGCTATGTAGATAGTTATTACATTGTATAGTTTAGGAATAATGACGACGAAGAAAGATTTTACGTATTCAGTATATATGCAAGACAACCTCCCACAAGATCTCCAATCTGAGGTTGAGTGAATCCATGACTGTGCATATTCCATGGACACAGAGTCATTGGGCCCTGAAAATCCATTTGGGTTCCCTACTCTTTTCCTTGAAACAAACTTCCTCTGCTCTTCTYATGCAGGCCAAACTTAGCTTGAACTTGCTATGTCATGAGAATGATCTTGAATCCTCCTGTCTCCACCTCCCAAGTTCTGGAATTTCTCACCATGGCTTTAATGGGTTCTGCATGTAGTTTCTACCCAGTGAATATCAGAAATACAATTGGACACTTGTTATATCAACTTCGTTTCTATGACTGTAATTGTCTCCACATGTGTCTTGCCTAGAGTCACATGGTTGGTGACTATTCAGCAGTGCCGGGAGAGGAACCACAGATCTGATGTTTCCATCAGGTCTGTTAGGGGCTCCGCATCAGTTTAATGGGTTTGGAATCACTTTCAAAGGAACAGGGAGCTCTTGACTATGACAAACAGCTTGATGTACAAGAGAAGACATTTTCCTCTTGAGAGCCCACTGAGGAGATGTAGATCAATAAAAGCAGCCTCTAAGCCGCTCCCATTTTTCTGAGCCCTTGTGAAACACTTGGGCTTGGGTTTGCTTTATGCAGTCAAAACTGTTTCCTGTTTGGCTCCAGTGGTGGCGTTCTTGGAGCCTGTAGAGTCTCAGGGCATGAGCCATGCCAGCCCTCTTGCCTCCGAGCTTCTCAAAATGAGCTAGAGGAGGGTTAGGAAAACCAGCTAGGTGCTCTGCTCTGGATGACAAGAAATTCTGTTCAAGGGATACATGAGACAGCCAGAAACAATGCAGGGAATCTTGTCACTGCTTCGGACAAAGATGTAGGGTTTGAATGCAAAGAGCATGGTCTACAGCTTCTTAGGTCTTGGGCATCTTTTAACTTGTCCGAGCCTAGATTTCTATGTGCATTGCTGGGGCTCAGAATTTCATTTAGCAAGTCTTAGGGTTTTATTGCTGCAATGAAACACTATGACCAAAAGGCAAGTTGAGGGGGAAAGGGTTTATTTGGCTTACACTTCCAGATCACAAGCATTGGAGGAAGTCAGGACCAGAATTCAAATGGGGGTGGGGAGCAGGGTGGCATGGAACCTGGAGGCAGGAGCTGATGCAAAGGTCATGAAGGGGTGCTGCTTTCTGTCTTGCTTCCCCAAGCTTGCTTAGCCTGCCTTCTTCTAGAACCCAGGACTGCCAGCCCAGTAATAGCACCACATACAATGGACTGGTCTGTCCCCCACATTGATCACTAATTGAGAATAATACCCCACACCTGGAGGCATTTCCTCAACTGAGACTCCTTTTTCTGTGAAGACAGTAGCTTGTGTCAAGTTGATGCATAAAACCAGCCAGTACAGCAAGCTTGCTGAGATAAGATACTTTTGTTCAGTTTAGCTGAGTTCCTGGAGCATAGTAGGCACACTGTGACTGGTAGCTTGTGATTGTTCTTAGCCCTCTTTATGACGTGACTCTGTTTCCTGTGTGTTGGAGCACTCTACAGGAAGTGATGCGCTCGCCCATTGAATTCCTCAGATGAGCCGCCTCCTGGGATGTAATAGCTGTGTTTTTAAAAGCCGTGTGTTGAGTGAATGCTTTGTAAGTTGAATCCTATTTCCTTTTCACTGACCTGATTATTGATCTCAGTGAAAGAGTCCATTGGAAAAAAAATGCAATAGATGCGAGCAAAGTTGCTGCAATCAGCATCCATTGCGGTTCTATCCAGGGAGGTGGGCTTAGGGAGGTGGAGCATAGATAGCGCATGATTAGTGACAGAGATGAGAAACCAGACTGTCTGACCCAGACTGGGTGGAAAAACATAGGGTAGATGTATAAGTAGAATAGAATTCAGAAATATGTGGAGGAAAATTATAACCAATGTCCAAGGGTGTGCTGGCTGGTTTTGTGTGTCAACTTGATACAAGTTGGAGTTATCACAGAGAAAGGAGCTTCAGGTGAGGAAATGCCTCCATGAGATCCAGCTGTGAGGCATTTTCTCAATTAGTGATCAAGGGTGGGGAGGGCCCACTGTGGGTGGTGCCATCCCTGGGCTGGTAGTCCTGGGTTCTATAAGAAAGCAAGCCGAGCAAGCCAAGGAAGCAAGCCAGTAAGTAACATCCCTCCATGGCCTCTGCATCAGCTCCTGCTTCTTGACCTGCTTGAGTTCCAGTCCTGACTTCCTTTGGTGATGAACAGCTGTGTGTAAGTGTAAGCTGAATAAACCCTTTCCTCCCCAACTTGCTTCTTGGTCATGATGTTTTGTTCAAGAATAGACACCCTCACTAAGACAGGGATAGTGTTAAGATATGAGGCCATATCTTTTCTTGTGTCTATTTTGCAATGGATCTATGGTGAACATGGACTGCCTTCATGATACTTAAAGTCAGTTTGGTAAAGAGGAAGTGAATTTAAAAAGAAGTGTTGAAAGGACAGAGCCTCAGCAGCTGTGTGGATTTGGAGGCAGGACCTGTGTGTCCTGGACTGGAAGGGAAAGGGGTAGACAGGCGGATGCGACTGTCAGAGACTGACTCTTAAGCTTTGTGGGCAAAGCATACATCTTTGTGGGTGTAGGATGTTTTAAGGGATAAGGGGGGAGCGGGTCAATTGCTACATGATCTTTGCTGACTTTGTTAGTATTTTTGCCTTGGATTCCACATGTCATGGCCAACCGTAGAGACTAGGGCAAATCCTCGGAAACTCCCGTCAGGGAATTTGGAAGAAATTATGAAATAAGAAAATATAAGAGCTTTTTATTGTTGTGGTGAAGTGCAGAGTGCTCCGCCATTTATCATCACTGGGAGCCCCTGACGTTCCGCAGGCTTTCTGAAGCAGTGCGGTGGGAATGCTAAAGTGCACAGCCTTTCTACTTTCTAAATACAAGGCTCCCTTGCTTGGCAGTCACTCGCTACCATTCTCCCCTYAGGCCTGGGATCTCCACTACACACACCAGAAACCCTCAAGCCAGCCAGGCCCTTCCTCCATCTCCAGGATGACAGGCTACTGGGCAACATGCCCAGAAGTCCAGAGTTACAGCTGTCTCCCTGGACAAGAGCAGAAGCGAAGGATTCCGCATATGGCCTGGAGCAGAGCCTCTGCCAGCTCTCCTCTGCTGTCTGAAATGCAGCACACCCTGGCTTGAGAAGGAGGGCTTCTTGTAGAGAGTTGTGTGTGGGGGGGTGCGGTTCAGGCATGTGGGTGATTCCAGCTGGAGTTCTGTGGGATGGTTGTGGGCAGGAATGGAAAGCAGAACTCTGCTGAGTTCTGTTCACAGGTCAGGCTTTCTCCTTGTGTTTCRCAGCCCCACGAAGAAGGGAGATGAGCCACACAAGGACCACCATCTGAGGTCCTGTGACGGGCGGCTGATAGTGTTGAAGCGCACAGGACCCTCTGGCGAATGTAGGGAAAGAGGTAGTCCTTGTTTTAAAGGTGTGCCTAGTGATGGCAACTCAGCAGGTTTGAACATGTGTATCTAGTTTACATGGCGTCTGCCTCACTCTCTCCAGGTACCTTGAAAGAAAGGTGTAGGTCCTCTTACTCCCCATGAAGAAGGTAGTCTGGAAAAGTGTATGATGGGGTTTCACACCCAGGCTCCTAGATGGGAGCCAGAGTTGGCCATTTGCTCATGATGGAAATGTGGCTAGAGTCTGTCTCATCCCCAAGGTGTTACAGCCTGGAGGCGGCTCAGCTTCTCCTGTCCCTGCTGGTTTACCTTTCTTTGTTTCGGCACTCACAGTCCTTGGCACAGGGAGACACTTGGAGAGGGTCTGGGTGCTATCTGTTAGTCACTATCACCAGAACTGAGAACACAGTAGCTGAATTTAAACCACCAAGAGGCGGCTTCTGCCCAGTGAGGCTGTGGGAGGATTTTGTGTGATTCTCTCAAGAAGGGACAGCTGGTAGGACCGGTGGCCCATGGCACTATGCCAGCTTGACTTTGAATGTCTTGAAAACTAATAGAAGAGGTGAGATGATCTGTGGGCCCCGCAGGGGGGAGCAGAGCCAGCCTGCATGTGCAGCCTGCACTGTGTAGGTTCTCACTTGCATTGCCCTGTGCTCAGTGCGGTGAGGCACCTGAGGTGAAAACACACCAAGTTCTCCACCCTAGTGCACCAGAGAACAGGAATGTAAGGTGTGCACACATGGAGTGTCACGTGGCCACCCTCTTCCAGTCTCTTCGATAAATGTCTGCTGTGTGGTCCTACGTCAATATCTTGATAACATGTCTAAAATTAAACTTAGTTTCTTCCTGGAGTGTTGCATCTTTCTCAAGACCTAAAAATCTCAGATTTCTTAATCATTTCCTCTTCCATGGATGCCTTTTATTAGTTTTTGGATCTTGCCTGCCTGCTTTTTTTTCCTTCCTTCCTTCCTTCCTTCCTTCCTTCCTTCCTTCCTTCCTTCCTTTCTTCCTTCCTTCTTCCCACTCATTTCTACCTTCTTACCTCACGTTGAGGTGACTGAAAGTCTCCTGGCCAACCTTTCTTGTCTTGGATAGTTCCTTTCAATCTTTGAGACCCATCTTGTTAAAAAAATCCTAATCCCTTTGGGCTCTCTCTACATCCTGGAGCAATAACTTAGTCTGGGTTTCCTCAGAGTCCCTGGGGTAAGACAGAATAGAATGAAGGGACTGTCAGGGAGCCCGTGCTAGGCACTCAGCGGCCTCATTTTCATGCTCAGATCGCCACTGTGATACATTTACAACAGCTTAGAAAATCCTGGGCTCTCTTCTCTCTGTCACCCTTCTGTGACTGTGGCCCTTGTCTTTATCAGCTGTCTGCTGTGTGTGTAGGAATTTTGACTCTTTGGGTTATTAATGGGGCCAAATTCCCCTCAAAGGTAAAGCCGTCCCTGGTACTAAAAGTCAGGGCATACTGATCAAGCCAAAGATACCAGACCCAAGCTATGCAGTAAGACATGCGTGGAGACCAAGTGTCTTGTTGACAGCCCATTCTGAACCCATAGCTCAATCACTTTGTGTGCAACTAACGTTTCCAGTCTGGCCTCATTTTTTTTCAGATGTAAAATGTAGTCCAGTTCTGTGATCTCTGGATTGTTCATCTCCTGGCTGCCCTCTGTTTTCAAGGGAATTTGGTAAATGCTTTTTATTTTCTCAGTTATTTCCTTATCTGATGCCAAAAGGCACTCGTAAATTCTGTCTCAAAAGGAATTAGAGTGCGATCCACAGGAGAGACCTTGGAGATCACCTGATTCAACCTTCGACCTGATGGGCATCTCTACAGTGGCTATAAAACAAAGCAGGCAGCAGATTGATTTCCTGTCAGACTCCTGGGGTGGGGTGGTCCGTTTGGTCTCAAGGGTTCAGAGCACTTAGTAAAGACCACCTGACTTCCCTGAGCATAGGAAGATGGGTCCATCTATGTTAAAGTTAGCTGAAATGCCTGGGTGGATTCCACTACTGAAGGCAGGGACTTTAATGGACTTTTCTCTGTTCTTTCTCCTTTCCTTGGGACCTTGGAGACTGATGGATCCTCAGTTTTGGGGAATGAAACTTCTTTATGTGTCCTGCTTAGGGGAAGGCCAGACACATTTTATAGCTACTGCTTGACAGTTGTGTAGTTGGATAAAGCTCTCTGTTGACTCCTTGGCATTTTCCATACAATGAGTATCCAGGTTGACTGTTAAACACACACACATAATCTAGACAATGATATGGATGAKAGTTGGGAACACTGTGATAGAGTTAAGGACCCCGTAGGAAACCTAAAGCTTCAGGAAAGGGCACAAAAAGCCAATTATGAAGTGCTTATTGGAGTGAATTTGATATATGCTAGAGAAAGTTGTATTTTAGGAGACAGTAGTCTGGTATTTCTTCTATTTAGTTTTTCTAGCCTTGTATGTTAAGAGAAGGTCTAGTTGAATCCATGAATTAATAAGAATTAGTTGGGCTTTACCAGAGCTATCTGACTGGCTAGTCTAAGCCCACATTTCCTAAAGTAGGATAAGTAACCCACTTGCATCAGCACCACCTGCAGTGTCTTTCAGAGAGTAAAACCAGAGTCAGCTTAGCCTTATAGGACCAAGTGCCTGCTTGAGATGGGATCGACACGCTCTCCAATCCTGCTGTGGCATCCACAACATCCTCTTTATTTAAAAGTGATGTTAAAACAACACCAAGCAAGTGGTCAAAGGAGAGTTCTTCAGAGAAAGCATCTTTAAAATGCATCTCTGCATCTCCTTCGTTAAGCCATGGCTTCCTTTGTCAGATCCTCTGTGACAGCAGTCATTGCACACACTGACCAAGATGTGGCTGTACTCCAGTATGGGGAGGTTGCATCTGTCCTGGCTTAGCTTCATAGCTGTGGCAAGTTCTGCAAGGCTCTTCTGTTTCTTCCTTTCTGTTTGGAAGGAGTGCCCTGGTTTTTCTTTCTACTGCAGTTCTAGAACCAGTGTCTCCACGCATCTAGCTTCTACCTTGAAGGCTACTGAGTTTTCCACAGTGTTTGCCTCAGTAGTCTCTCTGCCAGTTTACCCATGTGCTTTTGTGTCACTGTCCCCAATTACCAAGGAAACTAAATCTGTGCCCCCCCCTTTCCCACAACCTAGGAAAAAGAGAGTAGGTTTACAGGGAATGACAAGACGGTCCTTCTGGTTTTGCAGAGAGGCTCAAGTTGGAATTTTTGCCTCATGTGATTAGCAGTTGTGTGACCTCTGGCTGGCCTAGATCATTCCATTTAACTAGCCCCCTTCTCTGTAAAATGAAAGATGACCTCCCGTATGGGATAGGTGCAGATTCCCTAGAATAGCATACAGAATCTGCGCCTCACAAGCAGCAATTCTTCAACAATAGCACGTTCACACTTCTCTACCCCAGCTCTTCTTTCCTGCGTGGCTTACCTCACTCTGTCGTCCCTTCTGTTGGTTCTGCTTGGTGCCTCTCCTTCCTCACTGACTGTAAACAGCACTACAGTTCACATTCTGTGTATATTTATGACCACAGCTTACAGGGCGGTGTATCTAAAGATCGACTGCTACATCAGGTGTCCATACTGTGCTGCTTGTCTAAAAATCTAGACTTACCTATGGTGGTTAAGCATGCCCAAGCTAGACCAGAAAAATTTGACTCACCACATATCATGTATTTGTGAGGAAGAAGAAGAAGAAGAAGAAGAAGAAGAAGAAGAAGAAGAAGAAGAAGAAGAAGAAGAAGAAGAAGA
>BDUI01000441.1:137420-184630 GCA_002335545.1 Apodemus speciosus | reverse complement strand
AAAAAAAAGCAAGCAGTGGGGAATAGGAAGCGAAAAGTTCAGGGTGTTAAGTGTTTGTGTATAAAAGGTGTGATGGGTCAAATTGGGTCCTAAAATTTATAGTGTTGACAGTTGTAACCCCTACTACCTCAGTGTGTGACTATGTTTATTGATAAGTCCTTTCAAGAGGGGATTATGTGAGAATGAGGTTCTTGGGGCAGATGTCACGAGCTTACACAGAATAGAGCACACCATAAGGAGGCAAGCCAGGGGCAGCTGCCTGCAAGTCAGAGAGAGGCCTCCGAGGAATGCGCCTTGCCTAGTCATGGTTGTTTAGGATGCCCAGGCTGTGGCACTTAGTCGTGGTAGTCCCAGAGAACTAGTACATGGAGCATCTTCATTTTAAGCTTCTCATTAGTTTTATGTATGTTAATGGACACCCGCTGCTGTGGTTTGAATCTGAGCTGTCTCCCGTGGACTCACATTCCGAAGGCTTGTTCCCCAGCTCCTGCAGCTCTTTTGACTGTGGAACCTTTAGGATATGGGCCCAGGCTGGAAGAAGCAGGACATAAGGGGCAGGCCTTTGAGGATTATACCCAGCCCCTGGTTCCTGTCATTCTCTCTGCCTCATGGTTTGCCATGATGTTACCACGCCCTGCCACACCCTCCTACCACAGTGAGCCATGCTGGAGAATGCCTTCCTCACCACCATGACTGAAATCCTCAGAAGGCTCACTGTGGGCATAATAAATAGGCCCAAACAGACCTTTCATTCTTCCCGTTGTTTCTGTGGGGTAGTATGTGGGGTGGTCATGATACCGCCTACTAATAAATCTTCTTTCTTGTGGGGTCTGTGGTAGAGGAGGGATGAATACTTAAACATGGGTATGCCTTTATGAACTTGCCAGCCTTTAGATTAAGAGCAAGGCCAACAAGTCAGAATGTATGCTGAGCCCCGCAGTCACTGTGCATATGTACTGTGGTAATGGACGGAGTGGGGAGGGCTGTATTCGGATCTTCTTAGATTGGATTGAGTTTTCAAATGGAAATGGGGAAGGATRCATGGGGGCTGGAGAATCCCAGTGTGAGCACGTGGCCACAGCAGTCAAGTGGATGTGGATTTTAATCTGGCTCTACTGCTTAGCTGCTATGACTCCAGACAGGCCAGCCTGTCTGTTCCTGATGTTACCATCCTTAAAGGGAAGATAGTTATCGTGCAGGCTCATGTGTTGCTGTAGGATTGGATGGATTGATGAGGAAGAAGAGATTACAAGAATGCTGGTTCTATCTAACCATTAGGGGTTAGAATTGCTTTGGACATACAAATCGCATGTCATTGCTTGGGATTGAATTTTTCAGTGATTCTGGGAATAAATTCCTTAGCAGAGCCCTGCCTAGCTCCCCATGTTCTCCTCTTGTTCCAGCCCCAAGGATGGCAGCGGTGCCACATCCTCTTACCTGTGTTCTCTCCACACTCTTGCAAGGAAGCCTGTATACGCATGAAGACACGGGCAGTTTTCAACTCCTCTCGACAGCCTTTCCAGACCCATCTGTTCTCAGCTCCACACTCAGCTCTGCCATCACCTCACATTTATGCTCCTCTCCCACCCCTGCTGAGTTCCCACTGGTTCCTCTTCTGCTTGTATACTTTTGTGTCTTACAGACGTATGCAGGTCGGCACAGCTGCTCTGTATTCATGAACCTAGTGGAAATGTCAGACGACAACATTTCATAGCACTCCTTTTCTCTGGTTCCTATGGTCTTTCTTCCCCCTTTCTGCAGTGTTCCCTTGGCCTTGGGGCGATGATATACATGTTCCATTTGTGGTTGACTACACAACAATCATCTGATTTCAGCACTTTGACCAGCTGTGAGTCTCTGAATTAATGATTGCCGCTGAATGTGTCTCGGACACATGGGGGAGAGCAGCACTGGCCTATAGGAATATACATAAATATGTAGAAGGCAGGTTTACTACACATCCATTTCTCAGAACATCAGTAGTGCATTGCCCCTAGAGCCTGTGGCACCCCAGCCGAAGTCTCTTGTCCAGCTTCATGGTAGTGGGAGTACTTTCCCTCTCATGCGCCAGGCCTCTGACCTAATCAATCAGGAAGCAGTTAGTACCTCCCCAGCAGTTATGCCACTGTTCGCTGCCTGTCCGGCCAGTGTTGTAGCATCAAGGGTCCACAGCTGCGTAGAAACACTTTAACTTTTCTTCCCTAACAGCCTACAGAGCACCTTTAGCAAGAAGGCAAGTATAAATTTGGAGCTGCCCAGATATCCAAGCCCCACTCTAAAGGACAGGAGGAGGCAGGACTAAGAACTGCATGGTGTCCTGATCACACATCCTGACAAGACGGAGAAGCCAGGCCCCAGATCTTCAGGAGCCCTAGTCTCCACCAGTCACTAAGCATCTGCTGTATGGGGATGTCTTCATCCTGCCCGCTGCTTCCCTGAGGATTTAGTGCTGGAGGCTATGATGGGGAGTCCGAGTGACAGAGTAATTACCGAGCTGGGAGACTGTTGTTTCTGAAGGTGTGTTTGGGAAGGCACACATGGACTGATAAGATCAATGAGCTGTAAATGGATTACTGATCTGCCAGTGTGAGTAAAAAGGGAACAGGCCATTCACTCTGCAGCACGGGAGCAGATTTCTATGTAAGTCATCATTAGAAAACTATAAAGCCAGAGGAATTCTTTTTAACTAAAGTGTGTGTGTGTGTGTGTGTAGTAATGCATGACTATAGTACAAACATGTGTATGTATTTTTGCATGTGTGAGTACACATGTAGGACTTGGTGCGTGTGTGTTTAAGCTCTAGTTGGACAGTTGGTATCTACCTTGATCCCTGTCTGTAATATATTGAGGCAGGGTCTCCCTTTGAGCGAGTCTGCCTAGCCGGCTTGTCCTGTGCTGAGATCACAGACAGGTTGCCATTCCCACCTGGCTTTTTTACATGGGTTCCAAGGGTATGAACTCTGGATCTCACTTATGAATTTGTTGAAAAGGTACAGGATGCTGGAGTAGGGGAATGCTGGGGGAAGACCCTCCAGGGATGCCTTCCCCAGTAGTACGGATAGACAAGAGGTCTTCAACTCTAGCTACAGATGGAACCTACTAGGAAAGGATTTTTCCAAATCTTTCAAAATGAAACAAAACATTATCAATAGCGAGGGAATCAATAATAACAACTATAAGCCCTTGCCTGGGCCTCACTCTGGAGATGTTTTTATTTGGTTGTTTTTGTCATTAGTGAGACTGTGTAGGCGGAGCCTGTACACTGTGGTTTCACACATATCTAGGGTTCAGCCCACAGGGTTCAGAACAAATGTTGGCACACTGGAGAATCACCTGGGCCATGTTAGAACCCAAATCGCCAGATTTCCCTCTTGGAGACAATTCAGCAGGAAAGGGGCAGAAATCTGCATGTTACAAAAAGTCCCCTGGACAACTCAGGTTCTGTAATACAACAGGGTTAAAAGAGGTCGACATTCCAGGCAGCAAGAAAACAGCTATGAGAGCAAAGGTGGTGGAGGAGAAAAGCATTGCAGGAAAGAGATTTCCCCTCAGAGGCAAAGCTACGATAGTTACTGTATCATTATCCCCTCAGCACAGCTGGCTCTGACAGAAATTGGTGTCTAGCACTCAACATAGTCTTTTAATTACGTTTACCTTCCACTGGTCTTGGACTGTGGCAGCTCAGGCAGGCTTACAGTCAAGAAAAGGAAGCACTTTGGACAGGGAGAGTTAGAGAGCTCAGGTGCTGGAGGGGAGGTGTGCATTCTCCATCCCTGGTGTGCAGAGCTGGGAAGTGTCCGGTCTGAGATCTTGCAGAGTGGCAGGCTGAGAAGTTAGCTTGCCAGCTTCATGGGTACTGGCAGATCTGAGATCCTGGACCACTGACAAAGCACCTTACTTGTGGTAAGCAAGCAGCATGAACTCGTCTATCATTCCTTTCCTTTTACCCCCACCCCCAGGGGCCCAAGTTCTTGCAGCATGTGCAGTCAGTGATGCCCTCAGAGTAAACCAGCCTTAGGAGATTTCAGCCTCCCAAAGGGCTGCACACAGCTCTGCCTGCCTCCGTCTCAGAGCAGTGCTGTCGTTTACTCTATTTGTCCGCAGATAAACCTGCCTTCTGACTCACAGGGACATGCTATCTCTACCTTTCAAGGCTGCTGCTCACTCTCTCAGGGAACATCCTTTAAAAGATAATCTGGAACAAAAGTTGCCGTCCTCTCTGTTTATAAGATGTGCAGAACCATGGGGAGCCACAGAGAATTGACACCCAAYTCCCGAGGACTCTCAGGATGGAAGTTATCCTGGTTTTCTTGCTGTATATCTCTAACCCCAGGGAAAACTGAGCACGACAGTTAATCCTGGCATGGAGTGCGAAACACGAACCAAGTACTCATGATGGTGATGTTTGAAAGTGTCATCACTGCAAGTGATGTCAGCTTGTGTCCTCAGAGCACATGGTGGATTTCAGGAGTTTGGAAGGGGTCGTGGAGGTAGGAGGGAGCATTGGTTTTCCCAGTGACCACCTTGTTCTTGTTGCTCAAAGTCAGATATCTGAGCTAGGGTACCAAGTAACATTTAAGCAGGAACACACACACACACACACACACACACACACACACACACACTTAATAGAGCTTTACAGAGTACTTTTGCCAGACTACCTCATCTTTCTTTTGTCTGTGTACAGGCACAGAGTAGGATAGAAGACTGATTAGACAAAATCACACTCAATTTCGGCAGAGGTGAACTTCTGAGCTGTGTGGAAGGTGATGAGGGTTTAGGGTGAAGAAAGGGGAGGGGAAGCAGAGGCCGTCATGATGTGTTGGCAGAGAGCTGAAACATGCAGGGAGACTTCTGTGGTTGGCCTCCCCACGTCTCCTCTAATCCCGTCCAGGGATTCTGAGCTTCTCTCCCAAGGAATCATGTGTCTGAACAATGACATTTTAAGGCCTCATCTGCCTCCTCGTTCTGCTCCACCAATGCTGCAAGTAGGAACACAGTCCAACTTGAAATTGGGAATTGGCCAGATTGTGTCTGAGGCTTGTCTTCTGTGGGCCCYAGGACAKGGTAGGGCCCTACCTCATTAGACTTGTGAGTTTGTGCATCAAGAATTAGACAGAACAGTGCATGCCACCTCTGCTTACAAGCCCTGGGCCTTCAAGAGCTGAAGGTTGTGGGGGCATGTACAGGGAGCCATGTCTGGGGCTACAGTTACACCTGCTACTATAGTAGAGATAAACCACTTGGCATATAATATTTTACCTCAAGTCACCAATATATGTGGGCATTTCTCTCCACCAGCAGCCAATTAATTCTGATCTCCAGGGGACAGCATAATTCTATTTGATTCTGATACTCTCTGTCCAGGAGACAGTATCAGATCACATGACTTAAAGACTTAGATCCAGAAGCACATCCCTTCAAAGGCCACTTGGAAGCCCCAAGTTGGAATTTGTGTGTCTGACTGCTTGGCTGTTAACTGGGGTTCTCATGACCTCCTTAGAGCTGTCCACCAGAGGACCTCAGGGGAACTCCTGTATTTGATTGTTACAAAGGATTCTGCAAATAAATGGGCAGCTACGGGGGAGAAAGGTCAAGGCACTGAGAACAGAAGGGGGAGCTGCTCGGGAGCCTCCACTTCTCCTACGAGCTCATCCTGTAAGCTGGGATTTTATGCAAGCTTTCCCATGTGGGCACAATTGATGGACTCACTGACCACTGATGGTCAGTGTAAGTTTCAGCTACCCTCCCTACTGCCGTGCAGGGTTAGCTGGGCTAAAAGTCCCAACCATTTAATCATTCCGTGGAATTTCTGGTAATAGTCTCCTTCTTCCAGGGCTGTCTAGAGGATCATTCTCATGGGTTGCAGAAGTTGCATGTCTGTAAGTGGGGACAAAGATGGCTATGCATTTTATAATACCATATTCATCCTGAATAACTACTTTGCATTGTGCCTACTAGGGTCAGAATATCTATTATGTGCTTTTCTGTAGCTGATTTGGTGCGTGTACAGAAGCAGCTGGCTAGCTGGCCATCTCTCTATGTGATCTCTTTATAACTTGCCTAGCCCTGCTCCCATCAATGTAGGCTCAGTGTGGCCAGGCTTCTCCAGAGTGGGTTGGCTTTCTCTAGAGTGCTTTTAGGCTCTTAGACAAAGAATCTAAAGCCTCCAAAATCTCAGAATATCTCTTCTACTAAATTTATTTAGTCATGTGAATCACAGAGTCCTACCTAGATCGAAGGGAACAGGAGTTAGACTGTGTCTCTAACTAGGAGAACCAGTGAACAATTTAGCTTTAATCTATCATAGCAAATGAAACTGTATCTCAGGGCAAGGATCCTGTATGATTGCAGGTGAGCACCAAGGAGTCTTTTGTCATCAGAACAGAGCACTGGTTGTCATGGTTAAATTGTTCCTCCTTTAAGATCCATATGCTGAAGTCATGGTTGTATTTGGAGATACAGACTTTAAGAGCTGATTATGTTTGAACATAATCAGGCTGTTAGAGTGGACACTGTTCTAATAAAATTGATGTTCTAATTATTAGAAGAAGAAAGCAGAAGTGGGTATGTGGATACAGCAAGAAGACAACTGTTTACAAAACAGGGAGAGGCTATAAAGAAACCAAGCTTGATTGTAYCTTGATTTTGGAGTTCCAGCTTCCAGACTGTCAGGAAATAAATGTCTATGAAATGCCCAGTTTTTGTCATGGATGGTGCCATACAGATGAATACACAGGTCTCTAGTTGACTGGGAGCTAGTATTTATTTGTCTCGAACCTCATATTATAAAACCCTGTTTTCAGAAGATTGCCAACATACATACTTTTTATGGACTTAACCTAGAATCCATTTGATAATTGACTCAACTTTTGACCCCAGAACTGCTTTGTCTTCAGAGCTATCTCCCAGCTCCTCTTGGCCTGCTTTTCTGGGTCTCAGCCCCCACTGGCTGCACCTGCAGGGCTCCTTGGTCATTGACTCATGGTTGAGTTTAGTGGATGGAAGCTGCTGGTGTGGTGTTGAAGATAGAACAAAGGGGGGAGCCAGGTCTCTACCTGCCTTCCCAGATCCTTCCTTTTCTGTGTGAAGAAACAAGGCTGTGATCTTCTAGTTGTAACTTCCACAGTGTACCCCTGGCTGCTGGTACCCCACTATCCTATCACCTGGGCAACGAGTTTCCTACAATGGATTTCCTGTTTTTAAATCCTGGGGTAATCTTTGTTTTTCTGCTTGGACCCTGAGTGATATGCTTACTTAATATTTTTAATTTAAATAACCACAGCTCTGTGTTTCTAAGCTTACTCTCACAAACTTCTCTCTACAAATAGAATCCATTTTAATCTTCATCCTGGAATTTCTTTAAAATTCAGTTTCCTATGTTTCTAAAAGAAATAAAACTAAGTAAAAATTGCAGTCTTTCATATTTCAACTTGTTTTGATAACATTTAACCTTTGATATACTTTCCTCTTGATTTTTTATTTCCTATTTTTTCACTTTCCCAATATTTTCATGCTATCTTTACATAGTTAAGCTCACAGAGTATATCTATTTTTACATTCTGTCTTTTAGCTTGGCATTTTATCATAAGCATCTTCTTACTTATTTAGAACTCTTTATAATATCACTTTTAGCTTATAAAAGAACCAAAGTGCTAGAATCGTGGGGGATTCTGACTTAGGGGATTCTGTACTCCAAAATTATGTGCCAATTAGATTTTGCATCTGTGTCTCTAAATCTGGTTGTTCAGCAGCCGCGGACTGAGGGATTGTGAGGCCTGCGGTATAGAGAGAGGAAGGAGGAGATATGGGAGTGGAGGCTGCCTAGAAGCCAGGAGGGCATGAATGAGGCAGACAGGGAGAAGGAGATCAAAAGAAGTCAATTCCTGGGTGAAGTCCTTCTGACTAGCAGTGTAATAAAAAAGCAGAGAGATCAATACCAGCCTTACTGGTCCCCGAGACTCTTCTCATGACATGATCTGAATAGTAAGTGAGCCGTGGGTCCAGAGGAGAAGAAAGATCCTTCAGGGGAAGGGAACGGTATAGGCTAGTTAGGAGCTTTAGTAGCCTTTGGGTTAGGTTAGGCATCCCCGTTAGTCCTGGCTCTGCCACCTCTACCAGCCTTGTGAGGGTAAGCAAGCCGGGAGCCTCTACCATTTCCTGCCTCATGGATTGAAATGCAGCACCCAGAAGAATAACACAGTCTCATTTATTCCCCGCAAGATTAAAATATTCTCCCAGGCGAGTGCAGAAGTGAATGACCACCGTGAATGAAGTCGTTGTTGCCTGGAGTTGCAAGTTCATCTCCGTGTCACTGAAAGCACAGCCAGCCCGCACTCAGAACAGGGAAGCCAGCATCTGTGGAAGATCTGGAATCTCTCGGTGCAGCTGAACCCAAGGGCACCAAGCTGGTATGTGCCTCAGCGTGGCTTCTCAGATTCCAGCCTGGCTCTGTTCCTTTCCTGGGCAGGCTCTTATCTACAGCATCGTGGGAGGAGAGGTTGTATGCTGTGAAGATCTGAAGCGAGCGAGCTTGTGAAGGAGACGTGTTGGAGGACTCTGAGCTGACTGCCGTATACTTTAGAAGGAGACGGTAGTGACGGTAGGGAAGAGGGTGGGGAAGTGCTCGGTGAGAGAACACGTGTGTACATGCAGTTGCATATCGCGGCAAAATGTCTGTGGCCCCAGATGCCTTCAGGTGCACTTGGAATGCTGGACCAGTGTTAACAGAGCAGAAGACCTGGAGAGGAGGCTAAGACCTGAGATGACACACACTCACTTGGGTGTGGCGGCATTTGTGACTCTGTGTGAAGGAGCTTCTCTTCTTCTAGAGCTTACCCTGGAAGAGAGAGCTGGTCGGACATCCCAAGGCCTCGTTCTTTCTCTCTCAGAAGAACTTACCCTACTCAAGGCCTCCTCTGTGATCTGATCCTTGGGAAGCTGCCTGCTCTAACCTGATAGGACTCAGCACTGGAAGAACCAAAGGCTAGAGTAGACAGACTGCCTTATGAGTGGGTGGGGCTTCTGAGGAGCTGGAAAGAGACAATAAAGCCTGTTCACAGGAAGACGGGACCTCCCTCATTGTCCCTGTGGGGTCCCTCACCTTGACTAACCTGTCCTGAGGGGGCAGAGAACCCAGAGTCTCACTGAGTCACTGACTCTGCGTGTGTCCACTGGCTCCACAAGAGCCCATCTTGGCCTCTACTCAGATTTACCTCTTGACTCCATTGTTTGGGTAACAGTGGGGAGCTGAGTTTAGAGGCTGACCTTGTCCTTGTCCCTGTTTCTATACAAAGGGACAGCTTCCTCAAGCCAGCTAATGCCTGCCAAGCAGCTGGTGAAATCAAATTTCAGACCCTCATATGCAAATTAACTAGACACCAGTGCATTCATGACTGCTTTGGTTCTTGTGAAAACTGCTCTTTTGCCTCAAGAAAAGGGCAAACTCCTTCTAGCAGAAGGGAGGAGACCAGGAACATTTCTTTCACTGCTGGCTTTCTCAGTAAAGCTTAGAATTGTCAGTCCACTCAGAGCAGGTGCTCTGCCTGTCTTAACTGAGCTCTCCTGAATCTGCCCCTCAGCGAGTCCGACAAGTGGGTGTTGCTCCACCTAGTGAGTGTGGCTGAAACCAGCATCTTTGATTCACATTTCTTCCTGGCCTCCTGAGACACTTCCATCTCAGACTGAAACATGAGCTGCCGTCAAGTCTAACTTGGATTCACAGCTTGGGCAGAGGTGGTTTTAAAGGGGGCCTGTGAAGTGCTTTTCCAAACAGGACTTACTGTACGTATTGTCCACAGTGCTATAGTGAGGAAGGTAGGGGAGCTTGCTGTCCTTTCCAACTCTCTAAGCATTCCGATGGAATCGAGGGGGAGGGTGGGGTGAAAGAGGGGCCAGCAGTGACAATCATTTTTAAAATAAGCTGACATCAAAGAAATTCCTCAGGAGCACATTCTTCACAGTGTGTGTGTGTGTGTGTGTGTGTGTGTGTGTGTGTGTGTGTTAGTGTGATGTGTAAGTAGGTCTTTTCTTTATTTCTGAAGGCAAAAATAATTTCCTATTTTGTTTGGTTATTTATTTATAAGTCTTCATTTCATTTCTTAGTGCCTAAATACATACAGGCATGAAATATATAAACTATATAAATGTTTACGTGACAAAAATAAATCACACCTACTTAGTGATATTCTAAAGCAAAGCACATTGTAGATGTAGTCATTAGACTTCCATTTGTAGAAATTAGTTATCTGCTCGATCGATGGTATTTCATCATGTGGAGGCACCTTGACGGTGACAGCAGCCAAGCAGTAAATGCCAGCTGATTCCTTTCTCTCCTTGATGGGAATATGTCAAGCCCTGTGCTGAGTAGACCAGAAGGCAGGCTCTGACATCACACCTCCTCATAGGCTCAGAGGTGGAGGTTTAAGGAGTTCACTTGTCTTTTATAGAGACGGGGTCTTACTATGTAGCCTATGCGGGCCTTGAACTCCACCATCCTCCCAAGTGCTAGGATTAGGACACAGTTGGCTGGAGTTAAGTAACTTTGTGAAGCTCCTCTTGAAGGGCAGAGCCAGGATTTAATGTCATCTCTCTGAACTGAACTCCATTCACAGCTAACACTGAATGCTTCCTTACTCTCCGTACTGCGGACCGAGGGCATGGCGACACCTCCGTTCATTTAACTACCCTTTTAGTTGTCGGGCATTTGTTATTAATTTTTAAAGTTATAGTGTCTGCCTTTAGATACAGAGTCTAGCTATATAGCTGGGTTGGGCTTCGGTTTGCAGTTCTTATGCCTCCACTTGCTGATATCTGTAAACATAGACATGCACCCCCTCAGCCAGCTCCAGGATCATTTCTTACTGCTAAATACTGCCAGCAGTCACAATAAGACTCTATCTCAAAGGGAAAAAAGTACATCCGTGTGGCACGTGGCTTACTCTTTGCGTAGATTCACAATAATTTTCTCTCACTAAGTTTGCCTTATATTGTTCTGCTGGCTTTGAACAATATGGGGTCCTGTAGATTTTTGACGGTAAACCTTTTCCATATATTTGATGGCATAAATCGTCCAGCCCAGAACCAGCATCTCCATGGTATGTTAGGAAGACGGTCTAATTCATTGCGTTCTCAGGGATCAGAGAAAGCTAGGACTTGTCCTTCGCTCCCATTCCAGCCCCACACGGGCGAAAAAAAATTATCAGAAGCATTCTTATCTGCTTTTCTCGCAGTGCAGTTTATCTACGAGTTCTTCCCATCTGCCCACTAATTATCTTCATTGTATCTTCAGAGATGTTCCGTGCACCCTCTCCTCTTCCACCCCTCCTCCCGCTCTTCTCCAGTGTTTCCCATCAGTGCCTCCTACAGCCACCTCCAGGTTCACACTGATTCAGGGTCATTCTCCGCACCCAGACTCAGTTCTGCAGGCTCTGTGTGACTTGTAAAAAGCAGTACTACATCTCTATAGCCCTAGAGCAACAGACACACCACAGCGAAGCCTTGCTTCTCTCTTTCGTTAGATTTCAGGCTTTGTGCTACATGAGAGGAGGAGGGTTGACTTTGCCTCGCTTACTCCTCAAGGTGAGTTCACCTCAGGAGGTTTCTAGAATGTGATGCTGGAAAGAGCACACGTAGAGCTTGGATGAGTCTGAGTTTGATGCTACACTCTGTAGTTGTTACCATTGCCATGTTCCTTAACTTCCTACAGCCTGATAGTCCTCATCAGAAAGAGGGATAATATCTACTTAAGAAGTTTATTATGATAAGATTTCCAGAAAATCTATGTCAAGCCCTTGGCTTTCCACAGCTTGTCTCACAGTCAGTACTCTACATTAAAGCCTTGAAGATGGGAGGGATCAAGAGACAATGTGTGTTCTCACTGTTCTAATGCTTCCCTGGGGAGAGGGCAAGCTGGGAGGTCCCTTGTTGAGCTACTGGGGCCTCCTTTCAGGGAGCACACATCTCTAAAACACAAATGCATGACCTCTCCTGGACCAGGAGTTCTTGCATGAATGTATATATAGCGCCCTGAGGGGTTTGGGAGGCTCTATCCAACTTCTATAATTGCATGGGAATATGGCGGCTCTGTGTATGTGGTAATTTGCTAGGACAAAACTCTTTGGCTTCCATCAGATTTTCAAATAGGCTAGTTCCTGTGGAAGGTAGAAACCACTGTTCTAAGGTACCCATGACGACTGCATCCTTTTCCTGTATTGACAGCAGCTGTGGACTACATAGGCAGGACTGAAGGATTCATATCAGAGCCATGGAGAAGGTCATGGGGCTTCCTGATACCACAATCCACGTGATGAGTAGGTGCTAAGGGAAAGTCATGATTGGACGCCTGGGGTCAAGGAAAGGCATGGGGCATAGCTAAGCTTCCTAAAACTCTTATAGTCCTAATAGAATAGAGAGATGGGCGTCGATGAAGCTAAGGCTATAGATCAAGGGTGACTGTTGCACTGATCCTCTGAGTGGGGGCCTCGGTAAATCTACACCACCACAGTACGTTCTGCTGTTCATTCTTGGTTCTCCCAGGGTGATCCTTGGTTGACTTCACATTTCTCTGCTTTGTTTGCAATATGAATCCTGCCCACTGGGATTCCTGTTGGCTGGGAAGAACAAATTCAAGGTAGCTGCAGATGCTGAGTCTAATGTGGACCAGTTTTCATGTACAGTGTCTTTCCTCTGTGTGGTCTCACAAGGCAGAATGGACAGGCAAGATCTCTGGCTTCTCTTTCATAAGGGAATTAAACCTAGTGATGAGAACTTCACGCTCATGGTCTAGTCTTTGCCTTTGCACATACCTTCTAGAAATACAGAAAGACTACATCAATGCCTAGAACTCTGAATCCTTGGACATCTTTGTTCCAAGACCTTTCTGGATCTGTTCTACATGGCTCATCCTACTCTGAAGAGTAGATGGAGAGAAATGTGTGGCCATTTCTGGGAGGCAGTTCAGTGGCAGCCTGCTTGCTTAGCAGACCCTGGGATCAAACTCCAGCACCTGAGGAAAAGAAAAGGAAGTTAAATATAAGAAATGTATGGGGAATGGGAAGGACCATTGTTTTGTATTTATCTGCTTGGGAATTTCTTTTATTGGGAACTTCACACTGCCAGGCACCATGTCAGATGTTGGGAAAACAATATTGAGTTAGACAGCCCTTGCAAAATTGGTTGTGGAGGCAGAACTGAGCCACTACCATGGAGTTCCCTGCATGCTCTACTGTAGGAATGTCTGGCTATCCTGAACAATACGAATCTGCTGCGGCATGCCTTGCAGATAGCTGTAGTTCTAGGAGGAGTTCTAGATGTGGGTGGAGTGGGGCAAAAGGATAAGGATGGTCCCAGGAAGGCAGTGTTTATTCTTGGGTTGTCTGTTTCAGTTCCTCCTCTGTGCATGGATGCTGGTGAGATTCAGAGGCTCTTGATCTTTTCAGTCTTGCATGGCATTTGATTTCCCCATGACCAGTCTTTTCCTTCTGCAGACAAGTGAAAGGAACACCATAAGTGGAGAGGGAGGAGCAGCAGCAGCAGCAGCAGCAGCAGCAGCAGCAGCAGCAGCAGCAGCAGGCAGGGAGGGAGGTAATAGCAAAGACTGAGGAGAGGTGCCGAGGAAAGAGCAGTAAGCTGACTGTATAGACATTCACTGTAGACATCTGGCAGGTCACTCTCCCTCTCTGACACTTTGTCTGTGCACAATGGTGGTCTAGATTAGCTGTACTGATAGAGTATAGCTACAGTCAAATATCAGCCTGATGGCATACATAAGCATTTATACCTCTGTTTGGAAGCCTGGAGAAGTATGAGCTCAAGACTGTATCCGTGAAGGACTTGTCCTTCCTGCAGAGAACCTTCTTCATGATCTCACAAGGCAGGACAGCAGCTAGTCCCATTCATGTGAGCTTCACTGTCATGGCTCAYTMCACCTTGCAAAGTTGCTGCCTTTAGGTACCTTCACATGGAGTCAGGATTTGGGGGCAGAGGCGCGTATTAGTCCACAGCACTTGCTTTACAGAACCGCAGTGGAGAACTCATGAATGCATGCATGTAAGCACGCCTGCATGTTCAACGGGAGAGAACACACGAGGGAGCCTGAGGGGTTTACTGGAGTCTAGGACGTACCTTTCCAGAGCAGAAGGTCCACAGTCACTGAACATACTTTTCTTAGGGCATAAGTGTCCTTAGCCCTTCTAAATAATAAACCTGTGATTGTGGCACACACCAGCCATCTACTAAGTGTCTATTTCTTCCCATACTATACAGACTGAAGTACTCAGGAAGACTGTATGATACACAGGATAGATGTATAGATATCTATAAATTAAAGGGAAAGTCTTCTCTTCCTACAAAGTCACCCAAAGAGATAGTTATTTACTGTTTACTCTTCTTTCCTCTAGAATGGAGAAAAGATCCCAGGAGGTGCTGCAACCATCTTGTTACCAATAGATAAGGGCCAAGGATGGTAGGTTAAGAAAATAGCCGCCCCTAAATGCAGTGAGTGTCAGTTCCATGCTTCTTGTTGCTTATGACAAATAAGTTAGTCCACTGCAGTATTGCTCTCTGCGTTTCTCAGCCAAATGTGACCCTTTCTAATACTGACTTTGGAGGTCTGGGAAGTGTCAGCAGAATTTGGACTCGGGGTGATGGAGACAGTGCTCAGTGCTTGCCACCCTTCCCCAGAAAGAACAGTGGCTCTCCTTGACTCCCTCTGGCTGAGCTCCTGGTCACTTCAGAGTCCTGGCACTTCTCTCAGAGAACTGGAGCCTTGGATAGGCTTTCTTTTGTAAGATAGACTTTGTCAGTTTTTAAAACTTTTCCATTTCTGAAAAAAAAATCCTTTTGGAAAAAAATCAAAAACAGGGATTTCAAATGGTGTTCTCATCACAAACATTATTATAACGTCTTATTGAGCTGAGGCTCTGCTGGGATTTGAACAGGTGAGTGGGCGTGGCCCTCGTTCTCTGAGGCACCACCCATCTGATGGAAGACTCTGTACCTGAGAAGGCAGAATTGGGATGGTGGGCTTCTGGAGAATGTGATGTCTGACGGTGTGCAAATTTACTTGAAGTATATCTATAAACATATTTAAGGATTTGCAATCAATGAGCTCCTGCTCTGGGGTTGGGAGGATCTTTGCTGAGGCTTGAGGACTCATATATAGTGAGTCTTGGCTCTGTAGCTGTGATGTGGACCCAGGCTCTTGCAGTGGGCAAGCAGCAGCCAGCTGGGGCCCCGGGATGGGGCCAGGCGGGCCAGGTGCAGGGATGGAGCAGGAAGTGTCTCCTGTCACATCTCATCTCTACGCCCAGCCCCAGCTCCTTCCTCCCTTCACATTTGGGAGAAAACACAGCAGCTTTGGTGCTAGATGTGTGGGAAGTGTGTTTGGCATATTTTCAGTGACATGAAATGATTTTGAAATTTTAAATTAGGGAAAAATCCTCATCGTGGAGATCTGGAACCCTTCCTCTAGGTGAACAGTCATGAACAATAATGGATCTCTCTAGAATCCTTTAGCCAGAGCTCGGACAATGTGGTTTTTGCTAATGCCTCCTCCCCCACCCATGGCATTTGCCCTGTCTCTGGTTAGTTCATTGACAGATAGAAGCAAGGCCTCCCTAGTCCTTTTGGCTTTATTACGTGTCCTTCACTGCTCACATCTCTTGCCTTCTGGTAAAGAACATAGAGTTGCTGCCTTAATTCTGAGAATCTTACAGAGTCTCTGTGGCTCCTGGTTCTGCCATGGTCCTCAGATGCTGTCCTGCTGCTGGCTGGCTGGCTGGCTGGCTGGCTGCATTTCATTTCCAGGGTATTGTGCCAGCTGGCAGGCAGGACCGGGAAGCCTCTCCAGTCTCCGCTTTGCTTGGTTCCTTTACTCCCTGACACGACACGTTCTGGTGGTGGCTTGAGTTTCATTAATGGTTTTCCCCTGCCCCTTGGAGCCTTGATTGGGCCCCTCTGGGCAAGTTCCCTTTCCTCCTTCCTTCTGGCTGCAGCAAGCAGGGCCTGGAGAGATCATTTCCTTTCCCAGAAACCTGGTGTCATCTGTCATCCAGCTTCCAATTAGCTGAAGCTCTGTGCAGCAGTTAGTTTGGAGGTGCCAGTATTCTTCCTGACCAGAGCGGGAAAGTGCCCAGGGACAGTGACAGGCTGGCTTGTTATACCGAGCTGAATGGCAGATTTCTCATTAACCCTTTCTCCTGAGCCCTTTAGCAGAGATTTGGGCCAAGATATATCCAGTTCTTTTATGTTCATTGGCAGGGCTGGAAATTAAAACTCAGGGAAACTCCAAGTTTGCTTTTGTAGTCAGGTTGTGGCTGAGACCAGTGTCTTACTTTTTGACTGCTGGTGCCTTTCCCTCAGCTGACCACTGTACTTGGTGGCAGCAGGAGTCCCTACAGCTGCCGCTGCTGCTGGAGAAGGGAACTTGTGGAAGCCAGGTGGTAGCTAGTGTTTCTTCATAGGCATTGACTTAAGTGCTCCCACATGAGAATGAGAAGGAAAACATCCTAGTAGCAGGGCAGTAAGAGCAAGAGGTCACGAGGTGGGGGGTGTATCCTGGGAGCCCAGCCGTTTAGCAGTGAGTCCTTCTGTGTGGCACATGAGGATTCTGATTACAGAGAGGATTTGTCTTGCCAAAAYAGCCAGTATTTGGCAATTAGCCTGCCTGCCTTCCCCAGAGTCCTGCTTGATCTATTAAAGCTGCTTCCAATCTGGAATCCTCTGCCTGTCCTCTGTCCTAAGTTTTTCTTTTTCCTAGCTACACATGGGTCAAATTTACTTAGATTTCTTGGAGTCTTTAATTATTTTAATTAGCATGATAGTTTTGTTTGCTCATATGTTTTTTGTGAGTGTTTTGGTTCAGTTCTGACAAACATGTACTTTCCTAGACTTATGAATGTAAATCTCAATACAGACAACAGAGTCTCGCTATTTATTTACATTTCAAATGTTATGCCCTTTCCAGTTCTCCCCTTGGGAAACCCCCTATCCCATTCCCCTTCCCCCTGCTTCAATGAGGGTGCTCCTCTACCCACCCACTCCTGCCTTCCCACCCTGGCATTCCCCTACTCTGGGGCATTGAACCCCCTCAGACCTAAGGATTGCTCCTCCACTGATGTCCAACAAGGCATCCTCTGCCACATATGTGGCCGGAGCCCTGGGTCCCTTCATGTGAACTCTTTGGTTGGTGGTCCATTGCCCCGGAGCTGGGGGGAGGGTCTGGCTAGTTGACACTGTTGCTCCCCCCATGGGGCTGCAACCTCCTTCAGCTCCTTCAGAATCTATATTTTTAAGTAATCTCCACTGAATCTAATGATCATTCAGCTTTGACAACAGCTCTGGGCCACAAGCTCAAACAATCAGGTCTACCATGGCTACAGTTCTGGGTGATGTGGCATGCTGAGAAGTACAACCTCATTCTCACACACTTTGGCCAAGAGCTCCTTTAGCCTGGATTGCCGAATGTATCTTGTTCCATGATTTTCCAGAACTGGAGAGTTTCAATTGGTGTAGTGGCTGATTTCAAGTCAACACATGAAGTCAGTAACAATATTCACTGTTGTGTTTATAATTTTCATGTAGCCAACACAGGGTGGGTGTTTACATGGACCTTTTTAATTTTAATTTAACCAGTTGCCTGTTTTAGACAATTTTTCTGGATCCTTTTAGTCACTTTCCTATGATGAAAACGAACTCCCTACCTCAGAACAAGATTCAACTTTCAGTAGGTTTGGCAGAATGTCAGGTGTGGTACTGGGTTGAGAAAGGGGTGAAGAGTCAGCACTGAGATTCAGAGGATCCAACATCCATTACAAAGGTAAGCTTCCTTCTGTCCAGCACTTCTGTTCAAAGTGGTCATTGTACAGTCTTCTCTTTGGGGTGTCGTCAGAGTCCACAGGAGTGAAAGACAGTCAGAATCAGATAAACTGCACACCGCTAGACCATCACGTCATTCCTGTTGAAGTAGCTGGGGCCACAAAGTCTAAGATGCCTTACTTTCTAACTGTTGCCAGGAGAGGGTCATGGTAAGGGGTGGTCAGCTGGCTGGGTCTCAGGGCCCAGTGCATACTATAGAGTGCTAACTGCAAGAATCAGTAGAAACTCACTCAATCTTGTTACTCTGTGACTCCACAAAGACCCTGGATTTGGGGCTCATTCCATGCACATCAAATACTATGTTTTAAACTGTAGCAAGCACAGCTAGGTTCCAGTCCTGAAGAGATATCTGTAGATGTGTCTTGACCAGAGTGATTTGGGTACTGGATGGTTCCCTGCTTGATCCATACATAAAAGGCTTCATGCATGTACGTTAGAGTGGAATGGGCTTGCTTTAGATCCTGACCTCATCCTTTTCTAGCTCAGTGACCTGGGGTAAGCTATTTGATCTCTCTAATCTTAGGTTTTCATCCATTAAATGGGGGAAATTATATGTACCCCTAAGAGAATGGGAAGAAATGAAGCACATGCACGTAAAGCACGAGGGAACATGTGGCTAGCTGAGAACCTTCAGTCACTGGCTAGAAGGCATCTATAAGTCCAACAAAAGAAGCCAGAACAGAGCCACAGCCAGGAGGGATTGGGAAGCTAGAAGCTAAAATTTGGGTTTTTGTGATGCTTTCTTTGCAAAGCCTGCTGCTGCCCCAGCAGAGCTTTCCACAGACAGTGAACTATGAGGCTGGACACGTGCTTCTCCCCAGTTAGGTGCCTATAACATGGAAAATAGAGCTTTCAAATCAGCCCACATCCTGGCCATTCAGTGTCCTCAGAACTTTCCACTTCACAGTCAGAGGGCTTACCCTTTCTCCTAGAGCCCTGCAGCATAATGATCATGCATTGTCTTTGAACTCATAATAACTAGACACACAGCATTCCCTAAAATGGTAGGAAGAGGTGTCCTTTACTCAGACTCCAACCTTAATGGCTGGAAGGTTGAACATAAATGGTCTTGACTTTGAGCTTGAGATGCTGTGATTCTGGAGAGCTGTCATGCCTTGGGAAGGGGGTGGCCTTCACTTTAAGACCAATGGGATGGATTATAAAATGAAAGGTCTTCACAGAGCTATATTTTATAAACCTTATACAGAGTGTAGGGGGTGGGACTGTACTATTGCTAGGAGAGGAGTTTGAGAGCAGTAGTGACAGGGCGCTTTGGTTCCCTGCTTGAGGAGGACAATCTGTTGTAAAAGAAGATGGAGAAAGCCAGAATGCAGGAGTTATGCGTGCTCAGGCTCCAGCCCAAAGAATGCAGCTTCAGGTGGGAGAATGCAAAAACAAAGAAAGATGAGGGAAGGGGAAATGCCCTAAATTTTTTTCAGACTTGAGAGCTGTGATGGGTGCCACCAGTCATCTGCTCTGTGTGCCATAGGGACTGTCTCTGTGCATACACTGTTGGGTCTCCTTTTGTATAAGAGTCCACAAGGGCTTTTAGAGTTGGGAACATTAGAGTCAGTCCAGTTCTTCTGTCTACACTGTTTTAAGAAGCTTCAATACCTTGGGCCTAAAAGTAGTTGTTACTGGGGCCACTRGAGAACCCATAAAGACAGGAAAATGTCTAGAACTCAGAAGACAGAAAGACAGGAAAATGTCTAGAATTCAGGAAGAAACACTCAGAAAGTTATAGACTTGCAAATGTAACCTTATTCCTGGACAAAATTGAGGAATCTCAGGTTTTGCACTAACCAGCAACAGTAACTTTGGGCAAGTCCCATAACCCTTCTAGTCTTTAGTTTGCTTATCCATAAAGTATGTGCTCATAACATCTCTATGGAGTTTTTTGATTCCAAGTATTTCATCCTTGTGTGTTCCTTTGACATCATGATTGTGTTTGAGTCCTGTCCCATTCTTCTCTGTCAGACATCCCAGACTTTTTCCAAGGGCAAAGGGTTAATTAAGGTAGAATTTGGAGTACAAGCTCATATCTTGCTCTTATTTCTAATAGTCAGATAATCAACCATAAGCAAATTTTCTAAGCTTTCCATGTCTCCTCCTCTCTGCTATAGTGTGCTGATCTTTCATGAGCTTCCACTGAACTGCACAGGGTTCTTATAGGTTCAAATGAAAGAGCGTGAGTAAGACACTTAGCTCAGTGACTAAGAATCTAGCAACTTCCTGGTAAATGCTGGCCCCTTGATTTTATTGATTTTTTAGAATGTTCTTCCTCTCCTACCCCTACATTTTGCCACCTCTGAATCATGTATCTTATATTTTATGGTTTTGAGTCGTTTAATAAGCAGTAGATTTTTTTCTTTCTTAGTGGTACAAAAGCTAATGATGCATTTTACAACCCATTAAATGTGGCATTTCCCCAGCGTGATTTCACCCTGCGGGTCTCATTTCTCCACTGGGATGCCACCTCCCCTAACTTCTTATAGGATTTCTCTCTTCTAGAGCAAAGCAAAGTTAGGGAAAGAAACAGCTGGTAAGAGACTGTCTCAGCCATCATCCTGTCTGGCTTGTGTGGCTTAATTTTTACCATTGTTGTAATTGAGGCCAGGGGAAAGAGGAATATGGAAAAGACCCAATAGGCCTAGCATTTGGATTTCTCACCCAGAGCTCTCTCTTGCCCAGGCCAGCAGTTCCTCAGTAATGACTTGGTTGTGCTGATGAAGCTGGGACCCAGTTGGATAATGAGTATTTCTAAGCCTATTTATGGGTTTTGAGGAACACATTTCCATGCCAGCATCCCAAGGCTGAAGAGACTAGATCATGGACCAGTCTTCTATTTTCACACAGAATCATAGAGTTTCAGAGCAGAGCTATAATGCTCTTACCTGTGTAGTAGATGGATTTGCATGGCTCTCTGGAGGCAGGATATTTCCTCCTGGTTCTTTGTCTGCAGTTTCAGGAGCTGACGGCATGTGATGACTGTGTCTTCAATTTGAATGGTTTCTGCAATCTGACTGCTCCCAGGTTTGCACAGCTGAGCCAAGTGACGGATCAATCACACAGTCCAGACACATCATCGATCTGTTCATTCGCTCCATCTCCTCTCCCTGCTAACACCTGCCACCTATTAGGCATAAGTACACATGCAATTCCAGTTAATAGTCACAACAGCTTAAAGAGGTTACCGGCACATACAATTTGCAGATGGTAAAACTGAGGAACATGGTGATATTTTATTTTAAGGACTTTGACATTGATGAATCTTCCAGGTAAAGAATAGTAATATGGCATTTACGAGCAAGGGAGAATTTACAGCTGAAAGAAAAAGTCTTAATATTGAAATCACTGTATGAAATGCTTTATACTATAAGCTGTGAACAAATACAGAGCCTAGAAGAAAAAAATTGCACTGTGTGTGATTCTCGTACTGAAGGCTGAGAAAGGGATCACTGTGAATCTGAGGTTAGCTGGGATACACAGAGTTTCAAACAGCCTAGTCTACCCTGTACCTCATTCACTCTCAGCATTGATGGTGTCAGCCACTCCTTACTGAGCCAGAAAGACATAGCTCAAACCTTTGCCTTGTCTCATGCATCATCAGAACTTCCAGGGTATGAGAATATCCAGGTGGTCTGGTGTTTTTCTGGCTTCTGTAAATAGCAAAATTTTCTCCTTTGGTTCTAGTGATTGATTATGTATATTTAAAAAGCTATGTTGATTGAAGGTCTTATATCTAGAAATTTCTAAAATATGTTTTTATTGGTAATTTAAGACATCATTGATAGAGTAGAGCAAGTACAGTCTTGCTTGCAAAGGGCTTTTTCCTTGACTGGAGGGTCCCTAGTTCCTGGGGTGATGTCCCCTGTCTTCTGCATTGGACTGTGGGCCTTGTCTTTAGTGTGGTGGCTATGGCTTCACCCACTCAGTTTACTGACTGGATAGAAAGTCACCATGGAACACAAAGGTTGGTACAAAAGGTTTTATGTTTTCTGAAAAATTCAAAGTATCCTTGCTTTGTGAAGATTTGTTTTCCCTAGAGGGAACCTTCCCATTTAGGCATTTAGCTATCAGCCAAAACTACGCAAGTCCTAGGCTTGTCTGTTAGCAGCCAGCACTCTGGTTCCAATCAGAAAATTTGATCAGACTCCAAAAGTTAAAAATAATCCTCTTTTTCTTTTTAAATAAAAGAGGGGATGAGACAGAGGACTCTTGCTTCTTCCCTAGGTCCACGTGCATAAAGGAAGCCATGCCGTGCGTCCCTGGGCGCTGCTTCTGTTTCATAGCTCTGAGTCGTTACTGGCTGAGCTCTGGTTGATTTCATCCTATGTTTCCCATTCATTTATTGTGATGGACACTGACTGACCTCAGGGAACTCTGCCTTTTGTGATGAGTCTGTCCATCTCTATCAGAGCTGCTAAGAGAACCATGATGCTATGTCATCTTCTGTGGTCTCCAATACAGAAGCTAGTGGTTACTTTTAATGTGACTAATAGAGGTAAGGAACAGAATGTTAAACTTCATATAACTGGAGTTGTAAAAGCCACACCTGGTAGGTGTGAGAACTAGCTAACTAAGCTCTGGAAGACCATCAGTCTGTTCTTATAATCCACTCTGCACACAGCAGTGGCAGGACACTCTTTGAATCATGTGCATGAAGTAGAGAAGGCGGAGCTGTAATTGCAGTAACTCAACATGTGACTTTGAGCTGCCTCTCAACATCAGTCTCAGGTTCTCTTTCCATAAATGTAAGACCAGAAGCTTCTAGAGGACTTTGTGTCTCGGATACCTCGAGTCTGCTGCTTTGATCCTTGATGGAGCCCTCTAGAATGGTGTATTTTGTCATAGTTTGGTGCTGCTGCGTGAGGGAGGATGTCTGTTGCCTCCACTTGGCTTACTGGCAAGGGCTTGTATGTACAGCTATTTCTGCATTCAGAGAGTGGGAGGAGGTGATAAGAAGAGAAATGTTCCTTCAGGAGCCTGGGAAGGCGCTTGGTGCAGGGTAGGGGTGCCTCGCAGCTGGGGGCGGTAGACTGTGGAGTGCAGTATAGAGTCGAAGGATGCACTCAGTTACCAGAATAGAAGCGGAGAGGGCTGGACTGGAGGGACAGTCAAGAGGGTCTCCCCAGGTTTGGCCTGCTTTATTTCACCTGGTAGGTGATCTTGGTATAATTTGTGTTGTCTCAAATCACTGGGTTCCATTATTTTTATGGCCAAATAATATTCCACTGTGAATCTGTTCATCTTGTTTATCCTTTCATCAGTTTGCTTCCATTTCTTGGTTGTTGTTGAACAAGGCTGCGATGTACCTGGGAATGCAGGTGTAGCTCTTTGACATACTGATTTCCTCTCCTTTGCATTCATAACCAGGACCAGAAGGTAGTTTGTGTTAAAAAGTTCTAGGAACTTCCATACTGTTTCTCATAGGGTTAGTCTGACTTATATCCTCACCAACAGACAGGGATTCCCTTTTCTCTGTATTCTGATCAATACTTGTTATCTTTAGATTCTTTTTTAATTTAATACTCCATTGACCCAGTCTGTGCTGTGTATAAGCTTTTGTTCATATATGTTGGCTCTTCTGAGTGTTGTCATTCACAGGGGAGCAAGGTGGCACTTAGTTATGATCTTGATTTGCGTTTCCTTCATGTTTGATCATGCTGGTCACTTTTCATTGCTGGCCTTTCCTTCTTTCGAGGAATGTTGTTTAGGCCTATTTCCCATTTTGAAATCAGTGTATCTGCTAGTGTTTTGAGATCCTACCAGATTGTAAACTCCTGTGAGATGTGTCATTTGGAAATACTTTCCTTTATTCTTTAGGGCATCCTTTTCTTTGTTGTGCAGAAGGATTTTATTTGTTCTGATCCCATTGCTTTAGTTCTGGGTTTGTGGTTTGTGCCTTTGGGAGCATGTAGAAAAGAGAAGGTGGGGGAAATAGATGTGTATTTTCAGTCTCTTCCTTCCCTGCCTTCCTCCCTTCCTCCTCCTTGTCTCCCTTCTGCTCTCTCTCACTTTCTGCCTACCTTCTCCTTTTCTGAAACAGTTATTTTGAGGCTATCCTCAAATTTTCAATCATCCAGCCTCAGCCTCCCGACTGTTCAGACTACAGAGACACACTATTGTAAATAAAGCAGGCCAAACCTGGGAGGCGGGAACTTGACTATTCATATGGTCTTTGTGTATTTTGTAAAAGTAATCACTTTGATATATGTTTAGGGTGGAAAGTCTAAGACTATAGACAAATGTAAGGAAGACAGTCAGCTATCCCCTTACCCCACAGCCCAGAGGCTATCCAATTAAAGCTATCTGCATCCCATCAAAGCCCCAGCTTGGAAGTTAAAAAGTAGTTGACTTGATCATTCTTACCCAGTTCAAGCCAACACACACAGTGCTTGTATCATCTGCATCTTAATGTTTAGTTTACAGACTGGGGGTGTTACTTCTGTGATATTAAAAAAGGACTTCAAACTGTGTATGGCTGTTCCATTGGTATCTAGCTTGTGTTATCTAAACATTCTCTTTCCACGGATCCTTGGTAGACACCAAAAGAGGATTCACTAGGTATTTGTTATACCTACTGTCACCACTTTGAGTCACAATACAAAGCCACCTTCTGGAAAGCTACAGCAATTTTTCTTCGCCTGACAGGGAGAGGATTAGGGAGGTAAGTGAGCCTGTGGCAGCTAAGGATCTTTACCTTCTCTAAGCTTATGTTTATGATGTACACTGTCTCACTGTTTACACCGTGTTTCTTTGAGCATTAATTAGGTTGACTATTCCTTACCTGTTCCCTCCTTTCCTGAGGTCATGCTCATATCCTTCCCCCGCCATTAACAGTGAACAACATTCCTGGCTCCTCTCCTCCTCCTCTTCTTACAGCTGCATTCTCCAGCATCTCATTTTCTTGGTTAATTTTGTTCATAATCTTAAACAAATATATAGGCAAATTTGTGTCAAATGGTTGGCATTACTTGGTTGGTCCCACCTTTTAAAAACTGTGGTTTTTAAAATACCTTTTAAGATCTAGCAGGACAAGTTCAACCATTATTTATATTTTTCTAAAACACGTTTAAGTATTTGCATGTATTTATTCTTCTAGCTGAGCGTCTAGTTGAAATTCCTGCATTCATACACATAGAGATTCACTTAGCAGTATTCACTATGATAAATGGCTCATAAACAGAAACATGTTGATTTTATTGAATCCTTAACATTTCAAACTCTTGGTGCAAACTCTGTTTGCATCCATGGCAAATATTTAACGAAAAATGAAATTTTTTATTATTTATTTGAACTTTGGCTCCATTAGCTGTAGAATAACTTTATCTATGATAAATGGTACATTTTTATTTGCCACAAAGTTGCATCAGAGTGAACAGCTGTATAACAGTTGTACTCGGCTTTAATGTTTGTCTTTAAAATACCGTTCACAGATGTTATCATACCCATAACCTAATTATTAAACCTTTAAACTATATGAAAGCTTCAAGATCTGTGCATGAAAGATTAACATACAAATGAAGAAATTTACTTGTTTATAATTCTGACAATAAATAAAAATTAAACAGAAAAACATTTAAAATATTAATAAAATTAGCAGTAATAGCACATTTCAGAAATAATCACTGTGTGTTATCTGTATATGGTTTTGAAATAGATATAAACCCATACTTGCAAATGGAATCAGCTTACACCTTTTATTCTATAATCTGTTTTCCCATTTAACAATACACTGTGGTTTATACACAAGTAGTTATTCTTAGTTAGCGGCTGCTTTGAGTGGATAGATCTTTGCTTATGTAACCAATCTTCTGTGGTTTAAAATCTAGTTCACTCCTGATCTTGCAGTAGTAGAAATCTGTGTGAAACATCCTAACTTTAAAACATTAAGCTGATCTGGTCTTAGCATATAGTCTGTGTATGGGACATATGTATACATTCATCAGTGAGCATAGAAACCTCATGGCCTCTTGGTTCTGATAAGGAATCCCTTTTTTCCAGGAAGCTGGACAAGAACAGATATAGATGCTTTGCCCAGATTACTGGGGACAGTACTGAGATTGTTTCAGAGAGGTCACTCAGCAGGTTATCTGAGCAGCTTCTGAGATGATGTTCCTGGTAGCTGGCAGATGTGAGGGCCTGATGTATATGTTCTATATGAAGAACAACTTAACTGCTCTCATTTTCTTTCTATGACCTCCTCTTCACTGTCTGACAGTTCAAAGCTAACCAAGGGAAACACCCACAGGACACGGGCTCCCTCTAGCTTCTCATTCTTTTCCCCTGCAGACAGTTATGGTGTCCTGAAGGGCTCTGAAGCTGCCTACAGGTAATGTTGGGGCTCCCTCATCCATACAGCGATTCTGCTTTTAGAGTATATTGTCAGTAGGCATCTGGGCTGCAAGTCTGTGTGGAACACAAATCCATAGGAACAGATGAGGACTGGAGATAGGAAAGAAGCAACAAGGCCAGCACATGGAAATGTAGCATAGACTTTCAGAGAAGCCATGTGGATTAGACCTTGTGGGCAGTGTCACTTACAGATGTGTTGTGGGGAGGCAACATACCCACTTTTGCTCTAGTTTTTTGAGTTACTGTATTCTTTAACATTGGGTTACTTTTTGGCTCTTCTCCTGATCTTGCCAGCTGATGCTGAATTCCAGTCTTTGTTACTATGGAGGAGGTTCAGGCCATAAGAAAATTTGCTCTGACTTCAGCGCTTTCCTGTCATCGTGTCTTGTCAAGGACCTTGCTGTTACTCCCACAATCCTTTGCCTCTGCTCCACTTGCTGGCAATCCCACAATCCTTTGCCTCTGTTCCACTCGCTGGTGCTCCCACAATCCTTTGCCTCTGCTCCACTTGCTTATGCTCCCACAATCCTTTGCCTCTGATCTGCTTGTTGAGGCTCTCACAGTCCTTTGCTTCTGCTCCACCTGGTGCTATTTCATCACTGGGTCACTTTGTGGGCTGCAGTTTTGGCTGTTTATCTTTTTTGTGAGTTTCCGATTATTTCCCCCAGTACTTCTATAATGTGTTTCTTATATGATATCAAATTGACATGTCTGACTTCCCACCCTCAAACCAAAATTTCCTTCCCAACAGGAACTTTATATTAGTCCTACAATAATGATAGCCTTGTTTAAAACATATACATTCTTCAATAAATATTAAATTCAATCAGGCATGTTGAGGAGCCTAAGACAAAAATCTTCATTAGAGATTTAAAATTTGCTTAAAACTCTAGGGATTGTTTCAGGGCCAACCCACCCACTTCGGATATGGTTAACTTGTTGACTTATAAATTCAGACGTGTGTTAAGTGATGTACAGGATTGTGACAATTCTTTTTTTTTAAATTGAGTGTGTGCACACGTGTGTGTTTGTGTGTGTGTGTGTGTGTGTGTGTGTTGCAAAGGCCTTTCTTAATCTTTGAAATTCTTTGAAAGCAATACCTTTCAAATCAAGGCTTTTGATTCTCTGCAGTAATCAGCAATCCTCATCTGCCTATGTTCTTACAGCATTTCACCACACTTGTTCATCCTCAGGACACACTGACCCTCTCTCAGTTGCTTTCTCATTTGTTTCACATATTCTGGGACAGCCTGGACAGCAGCCACATTGAGTGGCAATCACACACAGCTTCAGAACCGAGGACAGCGACACGTCTGCCTGGGAAAGGGAGGGTGCTTTGGTTTGCAAAGGTTCCTGGAGCTGCTGGAAGCTTGGGTCTGTGCCTTCTCACCTGCTTCTGCTCTGCCTTTAAACCTACTTATTACCATGACCCTGACTCTTGGGACCAGGTGGGCTGGTGTGTGTGACATTTCCACTCATGGGACTTAATACAGGAGCATAGAATAACCTGAAACTGGAGGCGGGGCAAGAAGCCCCGGGCTGAGCCCTGGGACTGCTCTGTGCCGTTCCCTTGAGAATCTCTTGCCTTGAACTGCCCAGATAGATGCTGGGCTATTGTCATCTATTTGTTTCTGTTTTGTTTGCTTTGCTACTGTGTACATCATGTCCATGTTTCAAGACACAGGACATGGACAGGAAGAGAGGGTGTGGAGAGGCACTGGGCCATTTCAGGTTGTGATGTTTGATCAAGCACCCTCTGTTATGACATAGTTGAGGTTTGCCTTTAGTGTCAGTAATTGATATTTTGCTGAGAAGAAGGAGGATAACCAAGAGTGAGAGTCCTAAGGAGCAAAGCAAACCTTTTACATATCTAAACTGTGACAGCATGGGCCTTTAAGTGCTATAAATATAACAGAAAATATATTGCTAATATTCAGTAGCTGTCTTGTGTTCAGCACCAGGAGCCTCATGTTCAGTGTTACTACGGAGGTCCCGTGGAGGAAGAGTGTTCAGTAATACAAAAAAGATAATAAGTATTTAATCCTCTCCACTCCTACAATGTACATAACCTGATGTTCATAACACTATACAAAACCTGATGGTTAGAATATGGGAGAAAGTGGTGTGTGGACAGAGGCTCTTCTGAAGTGGTCAAATCCTGGTGTTTGTGTTACACTAAAGGATGCCAAATTCTCAGGAGCAGGAGGGAGAGTGAGCCGATGTGAATTGCATTTGAGGTCTCAACTCCAGATAGTATTAAGTCCTGTGAAGAATAAACAGAAACAGTTTGCTCATTAGCTGGGCTTAGGGAGGTGCTACCCACATGTTTAAAGTGCTAATTATTAGTGATCTTTAATAGAGCTAATTTAGCAGTGGTGAGCATTACACATTTTTGCTTTTCAAAAGTAGCCCATTAGCCAGGCCATTATATCTAATATTGACTTCAAAAGTTAATATTGAAATTTGCTACAATTAGAGTTCACACAGAAGCTCGGGAGGAGGAGAAAGATGAAGGTGGAGGAAGGAATCACAGAAAGGGTGCGCAGGAGGAGGAGGAACAGCCAGCGCCCGGTGCCTCGGTGTGGAAGGCTCCGTGGCTCTGTGGGTCTACAGGGCTCCTTCCCTGCAGCTAAGCACCAGCCGTGCTCCAGGGCCTGAAGCTGCCTGGATGAACACATGGCCCTGCCCTCAGAAAACTTGCTAGGGTCTAGGGAAAGAGGCAGATGCGGCAGTGGACAGTGAGGAATGACCTGCCTGGGACAGGAGGAGCCAGACCAGCATGGTGTAGTGGGAAGGTGCAGTGGGTGCGAGGCGAGGAGAGGAGAGGCAAGGTGAGGCACAAGCACATCAGTGTGCAGAAAGTGCTCCTCACGTTCAAGGATGTACCCGAGTCAGGAGAAGGTAAGCTTCACCTCTTCTTCGTGAATTCTGCATACCCTGGTTATCTCCCCATGTCCCTGGCTACTGCTTCTCGTTGTATAGGCCTGGTCACTTGGTTTAGGAAGTCTGAGTATTTACAAACCGCCAGAAGAAGAGCTCTTTGTTTTCCTTCCTGTGGACACTGAACACACTCTAGCAGAGGACCCTGAATGACCTTTACTTAGGAGTGTCATGGCCAGAAAGGAGAATTCTGCCACATGGCTTCCCTTCATATCTGTAGGGTATGGAGACACGGTGTCTCCAGGAATGATGACATTTGTGGGGTGCTGAGGATGAGGAAGATGGCTGGACCTTAACTCACATGCATTTCCAGGCTGGGAGAGGCTTGTGGGGCTCCATGCTGTGCTGTGTTCTCTTACTGACTTGAATGTGTCCTCTTCCTCTCCGCCAGATGTACATCTCCCAGCACATACTCCCTGCCTCGGTGGTAGTTGTTTTAAGAAGAGCTCCAAGAAATATATTTATGTTTGCTGGGGTTTTCCAACAGGCCATTTCCTCAATGGCTCATTCACATGTGTAAGGAGAGAGAAAGACTCTCTTGTTCCATCTCTGCACCAGCATATGTGCCGTTCTCTTCAGTGCTTTTTCTTGTCACCCCCATTTCTGCCGTCTCCCTTTTCCTTTCTTATGTTAACTTAGGAAAGAGGAGAATGGGGCGCTGGAGATCTTACCACCATCACTAATAGGTTCTCTGCCAACCCTAGCCCCCCATTGTAATGTAAGACATTACAATGTCTTCTCCTAAACCATCTATTCGCCATGCAGGAGGGACCGTGCATGTATAGTCCATTTATGATTCAGTTCTATAAAGCATCTTCACAGGGTCTGACACAAGCCACTGCCTGGCCTGGCTGGCTCCTGCAAGTAACTCAGAACAAATGTCCTACTGGGCTCTCTTTGAACTCAGGGGATGATCTGCGGAGACTTACACCACCAGCAGCCTTGTGTCTGAATCCCTCCTGACCTCAACCAGAGATCAGGAATGACTGGGGGTTGACGTCAGAGGCTACTGGGCAAAGCCCTGCTCTGAGCCACAGTTGTCCTCTGGGAGCAGCCAGATACTCCGTTCTCTCCCTGATCTCCTCCTTGATGCGGCCCAGCTCAACTCTCTGCCTCCCAAGGCATGTGCAGTTTCCTCTGGGTAGCAACTTCTGGGAATCAAACCACAGCCTGCTCTACCTGCTGTAGCCTCCACTGTTTTCCTCTTCAGCAGGTAAATGCTACACATCCATGGCACAGTGCCTGGGCCCCTTCCTATCTGTCTTCTGCCCTTCCCTTATTCAAAACCTGGTCCATATGTTCTCCTGGGAGAGCCTGTTCTGCCCATCCACCTCCAGCTCACCACCGAACTCTGAACTCGTGTGTGTTCGGTTTCTCCTGAGTCTCCCATGTGTGACAGTGGGGGAGGAACAATGAGTATGACAGGGCTTTTCTCTGGAGATGTCAGGATAAGTTAACAGATGTGAGAGGAAAACACGCAAATGCCATCCAACAATGATAAGGAACAACTGGGGACAGCTCAACTTGATTGAGAGATCAGGGAAGGCACACAGAAATGATGGATTTGAGGGAGATGTAGGATGTGGAGTCAACATGATTGACTACTGTCCAAATTGAAAAGTGTAGCGGAGAGATGAATGTCTAAGATGCCATCCCTGTTTCTGTTCGGGCACCTCAGTGATGGGCAATACCCATCGTCAGGCAGTGTGGATACTGGATAGATAACACCCATCATTAGGATAGCACAGATAATATGTGGCTAGGTGGAGAGTAAGGGGAAGGATGGAGTTCTTTATCAGAATCTCAAGATCTTGTTTTTTATTCAGTCTGCTGGATACCCAGTATTAGGAGAAAGGGAGCCCTGGGTATGTGGACTGTGAGCGTCCAGAGGGCAGAACGGGGGTCTTCCCCTCACTGCGGGTCTTGTGAAATGAGTACTGTGTACTCATGGGTATGGCACACTCTGGGCTTGGCACCTTTCCTTTTCCTCTTTCCTGTCCAGCATTGCTTGGTGTTCAAGGCTTTGTAAGTCAGGCATCAGCTAGGATAGAGAAGCAAAAATTGGCTCTATCTTCTGGGATCATCTCAAAGATGATGTTTTGGTCTGAAAATACTATTACTGAAGAGTGTAGATCTCAAAACATAAGAAGCTATTTTTGTTGCAAAATTAAGACATTTATTGGATGAAGGAATGGGTTAAGGTACCACATTCTGAGTGTTGGATAGCCATGGTTTATAAACATTCATACTCTCCCCCAAACAAGTCATAGTCCAGTCTCAATGGCCTGGAAGATGAATTATTAATACACATCTCCTGGATAACCTTTATTACAGCATGGAACCTAAGTGATGGATTGCAGCTAAGACCTGATTATCTGAAACCCTAGACAAGGGGAGGAATCTTCTCACGGTGGGAGAGAGTGGGCTTAGAGCCGATAATGAAACCCTTGATTAGACAAGGGTGAAGGCAGTTTCTCTAATACTCTCATTGCCTCACAATGTGTAAATAAAGTCACCTGGGGTTCTGTTTCTAATGCAGTGTTTGATTCTTTAGGTCTTGAATGAGACCCAGATACCTGAGTTTCTAGCAAGTTCTAGGTGGTAGGTGATAGCCATTTCTTTGAAGAGCAAGACTATAGGGCTATTAGGAATCCTTTCAAAGTAACACCAAGTCACCAATTTATATGTTGCACAAAATAAATTTGTCTTGCTATTGAGCACCCTAAGAACTCATTTAGCCAACACTGGTTTGCCTGTGATTTTGATGTTTTCCTCTTCCCAGGTTCATTCAAAATGAGTCCTCATTATATATTTATTATGTGCTAGGTAGGCCTTGTGTTAGACTGTGGTAATAGCAAGACAAATAAGAACTGGATTTTGCTCTCCAGGGACTTCCAAGCAGAGATAGACAGGTATGCCAATAGGACAATGGGTTGTTATCAGAGACATGATGTCACCTGTACAGAATACAATGGAATAGAGAGAAGAGGTGGGAACCTGAGTATTGGGATGTTTGCCATTTTAGTGGAGGGATAGGGCTCAGACTCACTTGAAGCAATGTTGGAACACTTACACACTCGTTCTTAAATAAGTACAAATTGTGGAAGTATGACTGAAATCCAAGAGGAATGGAGAGCCATCCACAGGTTTCCTGGCAGCTCACACCTTTGAACACTCACCAAATGCTCACTCAGTTGTTTGTTTCTGTGTTTGTGTCACTCGGGATTGCTTTCTGAAGGAGATTGGTATGCAGCCCAAGCCCTATGCTTCCTTGAGGAAACCACTGCTTTCCCAGGCCCAAGAACCCCTGGGCAGGGCCCCATGGCACAAGGCCCAGCTTGCTCTTCCTCAGGACGAGAAGTGCAGGCTGGACGCCAGAGTGAGGACCAACCGTTGGTGCTCTACATATGAGAAGCAGTGAGGAGGAAAATGTGAGGAGAACCAGGCAGCAATGGAAACATGTTGTTTGAGGTGCAGGGCAATGAGGAACAGACACAGGGTTGGGAGGAAACCTGAACTGGAGAGTCTTGGGAGGATGCTGGTGGCGATTTTTACTTCCTTAATAGAAGCAGAGCATTTCAACTTTGCTAATTAACAGAGCAGCAGGCTTGTAATTCTGACAGCAGCAGGACATGGATGTGGTGGGCTTAGCACTGAAAGCTAGCCAAGCATGCGTTTGTCCTTAAGAGAAAGCACAACGCCCACATTGGGTCAGGTCCACAAGGGTTCCTGCTGACTTGTTTTGTTTTCCCTTGTAGGGCAAAGGAGGAGTTAGGGGCTTTTATTTCTTCTCAGGCCTTGTATAGAGGTAGTGAGGGATCTACTGTCTCAGCAGGCTTTTCTTAAGGAAAAGGCTACCCTGCCACTGGTCTAGTGTTCACAGCCTAATAATGCTATTGGATACACTTTATGTCAGAAGGAGCAGTAGCAGTGCAAACTGTTTCCTGCAATGCATGTGTGCCTATAGACGTTCTGCCATTTTTCTTCCATTTTGGCGACAGTCTACCTGCAAAAATCCCAGTCCTGACTACAAGAAAGAATGGGCCAGGAAGCCAAGGAAGTTATTCTAGTCTTTACGAAGCACACTGAGACTGAGCGAAGAATTTGCTTCCAGTGCATCCTTTCAAAATATGTTGATCTGATAGTGAGAGGATTGTGAAGGATAAGATTGTGTCAATCTGTATGGAGAAGGAGCTTAGGCTCAGGACATTAGGGCTGAGAGACACCTTGGAGACCTTCTACCAGGATCACTGGTACTTCTATGATAGGTGATGGCTCGTGCAGCTCATTTGAGGAAGAGCTAACTTGCATTTAGTCATTTATTCTTTCATCAAATATTTATTGACCATTTACCAGGATGTATACCTGGTAGTGAAAACACGTTCCAATTTCATTGGTCCTGTTTGAGTTAGCGGTCAATGAACTTACCCTTTATTATATATTCTAACAGCTGGTTTCACTAGGTCCCTGAGGGAATTGAGCCATAGGCTCTTCATCCGGTGCAAATAAGTTTTATATGCAAGGTCACCAATTTCTGAGCCCCTGGGCTAATTAGTTTAGCTCTACTTGGCTTAACATAATACATGTATTGTTGAAAAGTTATTTGTAATTCAATTTTGGCAAATGAAAAACTAATTTAAACCACTAAGGGAACTTTTATTCTAAAAGAACCCTCCCCCAAGCAAATGCTTTTATAATGTGAAAAATCTTGTTGCTACTGTTGGGAATGATTATTTTCTAGTAATGGACTTAGTAAATCTTGGTACTTCTTGTGGTGGGCACACAGTTAGGCATACAGCTCAGCAGTCATCAGAACTGACTGGGAGGCCTCTGGCCAAGGAAGTGGAAGCCTGAACATCTTAGAAGAGGGCAGCTCGAGACTGACATTTACCAGAGCCCGTGATCACTAGCCCGTGATCCTCCAGGTCCTGAGAAGAAAGAGATAGGGAAAGATAGTCTAGGGCCTCCCTCTCTGCAGATGAGAGTGGGTTGGACATAACATACTTAATCCCTTTACTAAGTTGCCAAGGCTGGCTTTGAACTTACAACCCTTCTGCCTTGACTTCCTGAATAGCCGGATTTATGGGCCTGGTACCACCAGGCCTGGCTTACTTTGAACTTGTAAATAATCTGGGAAAAGACTGATAGAATTTATTTTTTATATTAGTTTTTTTATAGAAATTAAGAGTACATAATCATTTAAGCAGAGTATTTAGAAACTGAGAGCAATGTTTTTCACTTGTAAAAACAAGCTGTTTTGATACTGTAATGTCATTTTCTACAAACAGTTCAAGAGTTAAAGATGGTTGAGAAGCTAAAAATGTTTCCTTGATGTGTGAGGAAAAAACAAAGCAAAGCTAAGCAAGTAATAGGAACTGCTTGTGAATTTTGTAGTAATTGTTGCTAATTAGTCCCTTTYGTGAGATGTAATAGTCTTTGGTGTGGGAGAAGAGGGCTGAGCGTGCCTATCTGAAGGAACTAAGGAGAGAGCTAGAAAACAAGGCAGTGCTTTGAAGTCAGAATAATTCCTCCTTGTCTGTCTTCCTTCCTCACTGCAGCTGAGTGAACCTGTGGCTACGACGCCACATCATGTGCTGTATGTCAGCTTCTGAAGAGATGTAATCGCCAAATCAAAGGCTCACTCCATCAAGGGCACATAAAAGAGAAGAAAGAAATGAAATAGTCAGACACTGGAAATTTGATTGGGGTTGGATTATGCTCTCTGACCTTGGTGTCTTAGTCAGGGTTTCTATTCCTGCACAAACACCATGACCAAGAAGCAAGTTGGGGAGGAAAGGGTTTATTCAGCTTACACTTCCACGCTGCTGTTCATCACTAAAGGAAGTCAGGACTGGAACTCAAGCAGGTCAGGAAGCAGGAGCTGATGCAGAGGCCATGGAGGGATGTTTCTTACTGGCCTGCTTCCCCTGGCTTGCTCAGTATGCTCTCTTATAGAACCCAAGAATACCCACAAGGGTCCTCTCACCCTTGATCACTAATTGAGAAAATGCCCCACAGCTGGATCTCATGGAGGCACTTCCCCAACTGAAGCTCCTTTCTCTGTGATAACACCAGCCTGTGTCAAGGTGACACACAAAACCAGCCAGTACACCTTGGGTCCTGGCATTTGGTGACACATCTCTCTCTCTCTCTCTTTGGTTACATGTGCACAGGGCATGAAATTTCCCCTTCCCTGGGCCAGTGAGCTAATTCCTGGACTGTTGGTAAAATTCATATGATGTTGAGAGACTGAGAGATGGAGACTAGCCTTGCCCAGCATGCAACTCTTCTTTGTAGATTTTAGACTTGGCCTCACAGCACGTGGGTGTGTTTGTGGTCCCTCACTTTGTAGTACTAAGCTGATAGCATTGCTTGCTTTATAAGATCCATTGTGTGTTGTCTTAATACTAATATACAACAGAGACCCCAATTACAGCTCCAAAGGTATGAGTGTGGGTGGTTCCCTTACAGAGTTCTGTAAGGCACTGGAGATAACTGCCAGGGTTACAGTGGTCTAGCCTGAGGTTTTGTGTATGTGTAGAACCTGGTCCTCCCTTCCTATGCTCCTCCTACTGGGTTGGGTTGGCCTTTGCTTCTGGGACTACAGTTAAATCTTTCTTTTCCAGTTCTGAGGAGCTCTGGTGTCTGCTCCACCTCTTTATTAGGAATTTGGCTAGACCCAGGAAAGTACAACTACAAAGCAAGACTTACACAACCAGACAGAGAAAGTGCACTTTGTTAGAAGATTGAGAACTGGTGGTAACATTACGGTGGGGGTGATTGGTTAATGTTGTTCCCGGGTTTCAGCACCAAATGATGGATTTATAAAAAGAGAGAAAGGGGATTAGAGAGTGTGGCATGGCGGTGTGGGGGAAGGGAGTGCCTAGGCAAGCCCATGCCCAGGCACCTCTTCCCCCTGAGGGACCATGCACACACAGACATGGTATAGAATAGAGTTTATTCAGGGCAGAGGATAGGAGTTAATGATGTAGTGGTGGCAGAGAGAGGCAGAGAGAGAGAGAGTAGAGAAGTGGAGGGAGGAGTGGAGGCCAGCCATGACCACGTGGAGAGAGAGGGGAAGGGAGGAGAACCCAAGAGGGGCAGAGAGGTGAAAGTCCCAAGAGGCAAGAGCGATGAGAGGGAGATAGGAGGGGCAAGCAGCCCCTTTTATAGTGGGCCAGGTCTATGGGGCGGGGCATACCTGGCTGTTGCCAGGTAATTGTGGGGTGGAGCTTAGACAGAATGCTAACAGGGTGTGTGTGTGGATTATCATCATCAACTTGGCTTCTGGCTAACAGATTTTTTTGGTCATTTTCCCATTTGTAAAATGAAATCTAACAGTTTATGTGCAAGAAGATGTCATTAGGGGTTCTGAACTAACTCACCAGTGTATACTACATGCTGTCTGTGTGTGACACTCTGCTAGGCACTAGAGGTATAAATGTGCTTTAAAACATCTTGCCGTTTTCAAGTTGCTCAACAACCACAGGGCTGCCTGTGTTGTCATTGAGACACTGGGTTCTGTACTCAGTGGGAGTGAATTGAACTTTCCTCTCTTGAAAAGAACCAAGAGAAGAGAAGAAGGCTTTAACCCCATCACAGTGGGGACTCTCCCCCACCCCCGTGTTAGGCTGGGCTGCAGACCTGCACAAGCCGAGATGATGGGTCTGGGAGGCTGAGGGTGGAACCTTGTGGCCTAGCTGATATGTAGCTGACATCTTTACGCTCTTTCCATTTTGTTGTCCCACAGGATCTTTTCGGAATGATGGTTTGAAAGCTTCTGATGTCCTTCCTATCCTAAAGGAGAAAGTGGCCTTTGTGTCTGGTGAGTATGCTTCTTTATAGCAGAGCTCAATAAGGGCTGTGTGTGTGTGTGTGTGTGTGTGTGTGTGTGTGTGTGAGAGAGAGAGAGAGAGAGAGAGAGAGAGAGAGAGAGAGAGAGATCACCCACTGTCCTTTGTGAGAGGAGCCACGTTAGCAGGTAGGCTTGCTGTGGTGGCTTCCTCCCTCCAGTGACAGGCAGAGGAAAGGGGGCCCTGACCTCACCTGGAGACTCTGGAGGACACTTAAAACAACAGGCGGGTCCACACACAGCTAAGAACAGTGCAGCCTGATTTGCTGTCTCTGCTGGGGCCACTGGGGCTCTGTGAGAGGTTCCAGGAGGAAGAGTGTATCCACCGGACATGTTCTCCAGGCTTTCATTAGTGGATCACAAACAGGAGGGGTTTTGTTGTTGTTGTTGTTTGGTTTTTTTAATGTGGTTATTTTGGTTTTTTGTTTGTTKGTTGGTTGGTTTCTCCTCATTTGTTTTCTTAGCAAATGGAAACAAAAGTGTTTGCATTCTCAAGTTTTGTTCTTGGTTTGTTTTATTTGTTTTGTGAATCCCCAAATATTTATTCCTCAAGTCAATCCTGGATGATCTTATACACCTGGGCTCCCAGCACCTAATTTGGGTATTAGCTATTTGCAGCCTTCAGGCCCACTACTGCTTCTTGTAAACAGTTTACTTGGACCTAGCCATGCTTGGCTAGAATGTATGTTTCTATTAGGTAGAATGTATGTTTCCCATGATATTACAAACTTGGTGGCTGAACTGGATTCCTTCTTGGTTCAGAACTTGGCAGATCCTGAGCCTGGGCTGGGTGCTGACAGTGGGAGCTGTACAGAGAGTAACCCTGGTGTACACCTTGTAGATAGAGCCTTTGTTTCTGCATAGTCTTTGTCTGAATGACGGTCCATGGAAACATGGTCGGTGAGTGAGCTTGCTTCCATAGAATAGTAACTCACTCCATAGGCACTGCTGGCTTGGCTGATGTGTGACAACTATCACAGAGGGAGAAAGGGAGGGGAAGTCCTCTATGGGAGGGGAAACCATATTTGAGCTGTCTCCATCTTACCAGAGAAGAGAGGTCAGCAAGTCAGTGTGGTATGGGAGGGGAGACAGGTATGTGCTAGCTAGGTGCACAGGAGCATTGTAAGATGCTGTGTGCATCCTATAGCAGTGGGTGGACTGGTATTTTCTCACCGTTGTTGCTGTTAAGAGAACTGAGATCCAAAGCTGCCTTGGCCTATTTGTGTTAAGTAGGGATCCCATCATCACTAAAGGTGTAGAGGCATAGTAGAACACCCTTCGTGAGGACCCTGTGGTGTGATTCCAGCATAGAGGCATGTCTGTGACAAAGTAAACTAGGATTTAGAGTGCCTACTGAATTGTGGAAGTCCATGTGTGGAAGTCCTGCTGGTCTCTGTGTGTTGATTTGCCTTGGGCCCACAGTCACAATTCCTAGCACAGGCTTACAGCCCACTCAGCTCTCTTTTATGACCCTTTGTTAAGATGGTGTCCTTCCTATCCCTTGGGTGTTCTGCTGATGCCCCTGTTTATCTCATGCCAGACGCTTTCCTTCCTATGCTTCCCATACCTGCAAGCTTGAGTCTCTCCTCCCCTTCCCAAGTTCTATTCCCCTTACCCTCCTCCAGAGGCTCTTTCAGACCTAGCCTCTCTTCTGACACCATGTTGTTCAGCATCCATTCATGGACTGTGAAGACAGACATAGTATATTCTGACCTTACTTCATTGTTAGTGGCTTGGTTTTCCTGTGTAGGTCAACTGGATGTGAATGGGGACCAGCCAGGCAGGGGAAAGCCCACTAAGAGGTAGGGAGTTGTCCTTACTGAACTCATGGAGTAGCTTGCCAGGAAGGCGGCCGGGGTGAGCCAGGTAGGAACTGGCAGTGTGTCGCTCACAGCTATGCTCCAGAGCCGAGCCTGACTCATCCGTGCCTGCCTGAGCAGGAGTTTCTGAGCTCAGAGAACTTTGCCCTCTGTGCCTGGGAAGGGCACTGAAGGTGGTTGGGAGATAATGGCTGACTGCACCTAAGAAGGAAAACAAAAACTGATTTCTCTATTCTATACATCCTGAGTCAGGAAACATAACACAGAAATAGAACCAAGCAGAGAAATCTAAGTTAAATAATGCAGTGTGGCAGTCACATTTCATTCTGAGAGCAAAGCCAGGAGCATGGTAGGCAGAGAAACGGACCATTTGTTGCGCCTGCTCTCCTCTGCCAGCATCTTAGCTTTGGCCAGGTAAAACAAAGCATGTTACCATGACAACGAACATCTGAAGTAGTCCAGGACAGCCCAGCCACTTCTGTATGCAGGCATGTGTGTGTGTGTGTGTGTGTGTGTGTATGGGGTGACAGTGACTTTCTGTCCCTTGGTGTGTCTCTGTTGTCCTAGTCCTGACCCATCGTGCTCCATGGCTGGCAGCTGTGGGGTTCTGGCATCCCATTCACAGCACAGCACCCCAATCTCTTCTTTCTGCCCAGCCCTCCTGTGTGGGACCTACTGCATCCCTGGGACCTACACATGCTTACGCCCTGCCTCTGGCCACCTTCTGGTGATGCTCCATGCTACTGGGGACAGCCATTTGTACTCTGGGCCCCAGGGTTTCAAAGTATGTTCCATAAGATGATCTTTGAAAACAAGGAAAGAAGCTTGGGAATTGCTGAATATTAAAGTCCTCCCACCCTCTCCTTGGACCATCCATCAAAGCACATTAACATTTTAAGGCTCTGTAAAATCCTACAATAACCAACTTTGTCTAGTCTAACATGGCATTTCCAACTACAAAATAACCTCATTCCCTTTGGAAAAAAAACTCATGTGCATCCATTAAAATCGTGGTGCAGAGCTATTGTTCTGTGAATCCAACTTTTGGTATGCTTCCTGAGAAGTCTCCCTCCCACGCTCCTCCCATCTGCTACCCTATGTGGAGCCTGCTGCCTCCTGAGAGTGTGAGTCCTCCCTACTTCAGTCAATGAAGCATCACCGTCTCTCACTTTGGGCCTTCCTCCTTCCCCAGCTCGGCTTTCCTGTCTATACAGAAGGCGAGCCATTGACATTTCTAAAATACGCAAGCCCCTCCCAGTGTCTGCACCCTTTTTCTGTGGCTCCTACCGCCAAAGCCTTGCACGATAGGTAAAGGGCAAGAACTTGTTGCACGAGTCAGTGGTTTTACTAATGATCATGCATCTGTGATGCTTTGAATATGTCTGCATTTCCTCTCTCCTATGCACAGCCTCTTTGGCCTTGGAGCTTCCTGCTTCGTCTCTGCTGATCTTCTAAAGTCATATCCATCTTGGTTATCAGTGATCCACCTTACTGGATGCTCAGCCTCTGGACACCAGAGTCAAATCCTGTTTCTACTGTGGCCAGCCATGATTTGGACCTCTGATGTACCGTCTGTAGTCTTGTTCTCCTGCCTTTGGCCTTTGGTCTTTGTGTTTGCCCCTGGTGGTCGACAGAGGACGGATGGGCAGGGCATCTGTCTTCTCAGGATCCTCTGATGTGGTAGAGCAGTTCTCACCCTTACCAGCTCCTCCCCTTGCACAGTCTTTACCAGCTCTGTTCTGCCATCACACAGTCAGGCCCGGAGCAGTTGCTGTCTCTCAGCATCTATCTTTGAAGCTCTTATCATCTCCATTCCTATGGGATTCTTTCTACTGGCAATTGTTCTATGGTCTTGTCCTCATTAGCCAAAGCCTACCTTGACCTTGAAAGGTGGTGTTAGTCTCTTATTTGCTTTGAGGAAGGCTTAGCTGCCCTTCTCCATGACTTGATTTTCTTCTCCCTCCTGGGTTCTGCAGCCTGCCTTTGAGAGACTGGCATGCCCTATCACCTGAGTGCAAAATTCTTCCTCTTGTACCCACTGTGAGGCCTCATTCCGTCCATTGCCCCAGCTTTCCAGCATAATGCTGCTCTTCTTCTAGACTTCCTCTTCCTCTTTATTCTTAGATTAYTTTTTTCATTCTGAAGAAGACAAGTTTGATCCTGCCTCCTCTTCTGGCCTCTTGGTCCACACAAAAGAGATACCTTTGGAGACAAAAGAGGCCATTTCTGATATTTGGGGGCTCCCTACATTCTTAGACCCTTACCTGCAGTTGGGGGTGATTCCATAACTCTTATCAACCATCCCTCCCAGCCACTGCTCACCCTCTGCCCATACAAATCTCTGTTCCCAGGGTCCCATATCCCTACTTATATAGAATCCATGGAAAATCAGGGAGAAAATTAACAGTGACAGAAGACAGACAGACAGACAGACAGACAGACAGACAGACACACACACGCACGCACGCACGCACGCACGCACGCACGCACGCACGCACGCGCGCCTACCTCCAAGAATGAAAATGCTTAGGGTGCTGAGATCAAGGCTAGCAGAGAAGGATGTCTGAGAGCCTATTCGCTTCTGAGAACCTGTCTGTATAAGCCTTCTGTTTCCTTTCTTCATGTGGCTTGTAGATCACAGTTGGAAGATAAGGACCCCTCCCTCCCAAGGCCGATGAGATGAAGGTGGTTGTCAATGCAGAGAGCTAGGACTGAGAATATGAAAGGTCTGAAGTTGGGAAGCCTGTGGCTCAACTCTGTGTCTGCACGAAGCCACCCTGCTGGGGTGGAGAGGGAACTGGATGGTGATCATGCTCGGTGGCTTGATTTTGTTTAATCCTCTCTTGCCTGCAGCCTCTCCCACCATCTTTGTGTGGTGGTGGTGGTGGTAGTATGTGTGTGTGTGAATGCATGTATGTGAGAGTACATGTATATCTTGTTGCTTATGAATGCAAGAACAGAGGCCAGAAGTCAACACAGTTTCCTCAATTATTTTAACATTGTCTTTTGAGACATGGGCTTTTATCTCAACTAGATCACTGATTGGCTACACTAGCTGGTCATCAAATTCTGAGGATTTACCAGTCTCTCCCAAATGATACACACCATCATGTCTAGATTTTATGTGGTGCTAGGGAATCTAAACTTAAGTGCTCACCTGTGTGCAATAGGCACTTTATTCATCGAGTCACCTACCTKGTGTCCTTCCTCGGCAGCCTCCTCCTCCTCTGAGGTATTCTGGATTCTCCGTTTACCAGGCCTCCCCTGACAATGCCTGTGTGCTCTATGATCAGAAGGAAGCATTCCACCTGAGCTCACGTGTGGGCAGGGCCAGGGCTGCTCAGTCATGTAGGAGATGTAGGCTTCTTTCTAGGGTCGCTATGGTACTGTGGCCATGTGTCCTCTATCTTTCTCCCATTAAATCCCCTTTTGGTGAGCACTGTGGAGGTGTCAGTGACTTCTTGAGATGCAGGTGAGCACTGTGATCATGACATAGAGACGGGTGGCCTTTCGCTAGTAGAGAGTCAGTGTGCTATAGGAATGTAGTCACTACCCTTCAGCTTCAACCCCATTCAATACCACCTGAGAAACTGGTCTGCTTTGTAATTTTAGTGTCTGTTAATGAATGAACTTTAACACTATACAATAAGAGCAGAGAGAAAGTGTGGAAAACAGAGGACATAACTGCGGCCACCTTGAATCCTATCCTAGTAAAAACAGTGGTCGCCATTCTGTTTCACTCCTCCCAGCTATTATCTTCCATGTAGTGTTGAGTAAGAACCTAAGCATCCAAGCTTCTCCATTGGGTGGGACATGTGGCTCCTCAGGCAGCCAGTGGGTAGAGCTGGCCTCTGGGCTCTGTGGAGAACCCTCGGTGTTGTCTTACTGAGTTTGAAAACCTCCTGGCAAGGCTGTCCTGAGGGATGCTCTGAGGCCTCTCATGTCATCAACCCCTGGAGAATGATCCCGCACCCCTGGAGTCTGCACAGAGAAGTGACTGGAAGTTACATTTCCAAGGCAAAGCACTTTTTCCCAGCTTGTTTTCTCAACAAGAACAGCTACAACCACCTTCTTATCATCTCACATGTGCTGAAGGTGCTTCTTCTCAGCGTGCCTCCTCCTGCTATCTGAGAAGTCTTTGCAATAACTCTGCAATGTGCCTACTATCATTTTTAGAGTCTCTAGACAAGGCAGCAGAAATCTAAAGAGACTTGCCCAAAGTCATACACCTTACCTATGCATAGCTTCCACCAGTTAAGAAGCAGTGACTGGTTTCTCTGGCACTTGCCGCCTGGTCTTTTGACACTAAATAACATTTTTCATCTGTAGTTGACTTTCCTGATGCTTTTCTTAAACTACCCACTCTCGTTCCTTCCAGGGGGTCGGGACAAGCGAGGCGGACCCATCCTGACCTTCCCTGCCCGAAGCAATCATGACAGAATAAGACAGGAAGACCTACGGAAACTCGTGACGTATTTGGCCAGCGTGCCAAGGTAAGGTGAAGGGAAACTGTCTGTGGGAGGGGGAGCTGAAGCTCCTGAGCTGAGACAGCCACTGAGCCTGCCAGAGGCCCTTGGACGAAGTTCTAATTGTTCCTGGAACATCACCAGCCATTGTTTACTACAGTCCTGTCATTCCTGCTGGGATTCTTCTGGAAGTGGTGACTGTGGGCAGAGGTGAGAATCCCACCCAGACTACTAGGACTGTGGTGGAGCCTGCAGCATGAGATAGCGTAGTCTGGCCTGGAAGAATGGGGAGCTGCTGTTTACTTTGATGAAAACTTCTGGCTTACATTATGGCTACTTTCAGAGGCTCTGGCTATATGGGTGGCCCTTGAATCTGGGGGCAAATAACCTAATCTGAAAGTATTGCATGGGTCAATGTTGGTCCATTAGAATCAGGATAATATTGCTAAAGATTTGTTATTGGGGCCAGCAAGTGAGTTTCACTTTGTATATATGAATCACACACAGGTAATAGATACATAGGATACATGGACGGTATTAGGTTTCACTGATGGAGAGATTTCAGGGTATAAATGGCTCCTCCAGGTCAAAGAGTGATAATGAAAGGAAGAGTGAGTGAAACACACTCAAGGCCACCCTAGGGGTAGCTGGTAGAAGACATGCCATAGACATGGATTTTATGTCATTGAGAAGGAAAGAAAGAACTTTTAACTAGTTAGAATGTAAGAGCCAGAAGAGCCCTGCAGAACAGTCTGAGCAAATGTGTATGGCATTCTAAATATGTATTTAGGGATGGTACTGGCACTGGATGTGAGCGGCTCTCTGGGGTGCTGCAGAGGTTGCCTGGGACATGACTCTCCTGACTGCTGCATTGGTACTCACTCCGCTGTGACACTCAGTGCTCTTGGTCTCTTAGCAGAGTGGGTGCCTATGGAATGTTGGTTGTAGAAGATAAGACGAGGTGCCTTGGGCTTTCAGAACTTTCATTTTATGGGATAATTAGCAAGTTAGGCAGATGAGCTATAAATTCTGCTCTGTCTTTGCAAGGAGACCTGGGATATTTTTGACTATGCTGATTAAGTTCCCGGGGCAGGTGTCAAGTGAGGCAAGCAGTGGCTTCCCTAGAGCTCCAGGGCAGGAGGTGTGAAGGGATTGGTGGATGCTGATGGGCAGGTGGTGAAAGGAGTCTGAGGAACAGCATCATGAGCTGAAACAAGTGTTGAACTGAATGGTCAGCCCTGGAGAGCTCCGAGCAGGAGGCTGAAAACAAGCAGATGTAGAGAAGGATCTTTTTGTCTTGATGATCTCCACTGGGGTCTTAAGCTCCAGTAATAAGTTTGGATTATACCCGAGGAACCTTTAAAGTGTGACTGCGTGGGGGTGAGGTGGTGAAATAAGAGTCTGGAGGTCTTTACAGAAGAAACGTTCCCATCTGACTCAGAGCAAGGGGATGGTCTGAATAGCCCGTGACTGTGCTCTGTAGCTTGGTACTTTAGCCTTGTTGGGGCTAAGCAGTTTTAAAAAGTGCTTTCCCCAAGTGTACTAGTAGGTGTGAAACAGGACACTCCCAGAAGCAATCTACCTGAGGGGTTTTCATGGGGATTCATGATAGACTCTCATTTTCTTTTAAAGCTAAAAGAAATTAGAATCCCAGGAGATGTGAAGGATGCGTTTTTCTTCCTTCAGTGCTCATGGCTCATTCTTTCTTTAGAATAAAAGCACATGAGTTAGAAGAACACACTTTCCTTCCTTCTGACTTGTTAAGCAAAGGCTGGGACAAAATGGATTGGAAGCAATTAAGAAAGGAAAAGATTTCTGCTGGGTAAAAAAATAAATAAATAAAACCCAAGAGGGGTTGAGAGGGAGGTCGTGAGGGAGACCTCACAAAGGGAGATGATGGCATTGTCTGCGAGGGGCACGCAACATGCTGCTCTCTGCTTCCAGCATGGCAGCTTGTGTTTTACACACACACACACACACACACACACACACACACACACACACACCACTGCTCCCGGCACACAGGCTCTTCACAGCTTCCCATGGGTGGGAGGCAGGAAGGCTGTTGTTGCCTTCAGTAGTGAGAATTGTCTGTGATCCCTTGCCTCCCTCTATGGGGACCCAGAATCACTGGGATTGTGAGCACCAGCTGCACTCTGCCACCTAGCCACGCCTGCCAATTTTTTCCTAATTGTGTTGGATGGGTGCTCACACACGCCATCAGTCACGGGAACAGAGAAGAATTGTTCTAAAGGCAGTGAAATGTGGTAGGAAAACCCAGAACTTTAGTGTGCTATTCCTCTGCCTCATCTGGCTTTGGGAGTGAAATGAAGCTAGATTAGGTGGATGATTCTGATGAAAAGAAACTATTGATCCTAGGTCATGCTCCGAGATGTTTAAAGCATAGATTTCAGTTTTTAGATGCAGTGGTTATTACAGGCTGGTGTGCTCAGGTCTGTAGGTAGGTGGCATTCGATATTCATTTATTCATGCCTTCATTTATTATTTATCAAAATTTGGGCCCTCCGTATGTCAGGCAGATTGAGGATTCACGGTGAGCAAGAAGAGAAATACTGAGGCAAGGAGGAGACACCTGGATATTTCTCCACATGATCCAAATTGGCTGCAGTAAAGAACCGCACAGCTGGGAGCATGCTAGAGAGGGCCTGAACCAGCGAGCAGGAGACAGAACCGGCTGACAGGAAGGGCAGCTGAGAGGCAGGAGGAGCCAGCCTGAGTAGAAAAGATGATTGACAGCAGTCATGATGGTTAGAAATGAATAAAGGTGCATCTGCTGGGCCGGGATGCGCTGTCCAAACCACTGTGTTCAACTCTGCGGCACCATGAACCGCAGTCTCGCACACCAGGCAGGGTGCCGTCAAAGTGGCTGCTTCCACCAATGGGAGACAAGAGAAACAGTCCCTGCCGTCAGAAGTCAGGGGTGCTGCTGTAAAGGGGCGGGATCTACATAACTTACTCATCTCGTGCATCCTAGGTACAGGGTAGTGGTCAGGACTCAAGTGAAGAGCCTGTCCACTTGCRAGCTGTCCTGCAGCAGCATGCTGTCTCTGGTCTGGTCACTGGACCCTGGACTGTTCTCCATTAGGAATGCTGTAGAAAGAATTGTTCCATTAAGTCAGATATAGGATTGTGTTTCTAAGTCTCTTTCCTGTCCTCAGTTCTGAGTTGCTTTGACAGTGGRAAACATATACCCCATAAAATTCAGGCCCTCAAACCAGCAGACACACCCTTCTCTGGCTCCCTAAAGAAGCCATTGGCTGGCATCTTGTCTATACCTTCACTCCCAAGAGAACTGCTTTGTGGTCTCCTAAGACTCTTGGTGAGACTTTTGGGGTATCCCCTGGGGCCAGGGGGTCATGAAAGGGTGTGATAGTTCACACTACTTTTCTGTTACTCTTGCAGGGTCCTTCTTAACTTGAGCTGAGGCTTTTTTCTCATTTTGGCTTCCGTTGAGGTTGAACATCTGTACCCCAAGTCTCTTCTAGGCAYCTTGTTCTGAGAAACCATAGATTACAAAAACACCTTAAAAGTCTTTCCTTCCACTCCCTCACTGAGTGTCTACCATGAGCCAGGATGGGAATCGTTGTGTGCTGTCTTTCTCACGTCAGCCATGTGTGCTTATCTAACCTTTATTGTCCTCCTGGTCTGCTATCTGCTTGTAGTTACATGTGTGTACAAGGAATGGAAAGGAAAAACTCAGATATGATCAGGTGGCCTGGCGAACATCCCTCAAAATTGAGAGATAGGGCTGAAAATGCGGGTGCCTGGGCACTGTCCCCAGCGTGGGCTGGTGGGAGCTGAGCGCACACTTGAGGCTGTAAGCGAGGGTTGTTTCTGCCACGGCGACGTGCTCCTTTCCGTCATCCTTGCTACCCA